>VMDR010008673.1:20522-35968 GCA_007922815.1 Macrotus californicus | reverse complement strand
TTGTGCATGCCAGAGAATGTATTTAGAGAAATAAAATAACACTCTTGAACCTACCACCCCACTTCAAAAATAGGATGTCACCAAACCTTTTGAAACCCCTATGGGTGCCTCCCAATCTCATTTCTCAGCATCTTCACCAAGAAACCTTGTTTTTGTGTGTGTGTGTGTGTGTCCCTAAATGGCATATTAATTTAGTTTCTTCTCTTTTGAAAATACTGTGTGTAGTCTTCTGCACTTCAACATTGTATTTCTAAAATTCACCAGTGTTTGATTTCTACAGCTGTAGCTTGTTAGCTTTTACTGCTGCGTAGTATTCTCTTGTGCGTGTATACTACCATTTATTCATCCAGCATCTGTTGATGGGCAGTTGGGTTTTTTCTAACTCCTTGGTATTATAAACAACACGGGGACAAATATTCTTGCTCAGGGTTCCTGAGGCAGGATGTGCAAAGTCTTTCCGGAGTATATACCAGTGGTAGAACTGCTGGGCTGTAGAAGACGTGTGTGCTCATCTTTTCGAGGTAATGTGAGACTCTTTCCAACTCAGTGTATCAGTCTATGTCTCCACTAGCAGTGAATGGGCCTCTCTGTTGCTTCACAAGTTTTCTAACTCTTGGTACTGTGCTGGAGTGACTAAAAAATGGTATCCCATTTTTGTTTAAATTTGCATCTACCTGATTGCTAACTAATGAGACTGAATGTGCTTTCAAATGATTATTGGCTATTTATCTTTCCTCTTTTTCTTTATATTTAAAGAGTGATAACCACCACTATTACCACAATCATTTATTTGGATACTGCTTGGTGTGTGCCAATTCCTGCACATTATGTGTTATCCTTCAACAACTTTATGAAGTACTTATCATCACACTTTGGGGGCCCCAGAGAGGTTGTTCTCAGAGCATGTATTACAAACTGTGTTTCTCCAAATGATGGCCTTTCCATCTTTATGACATGTGACTTGAGACCCTGGACTAACCTGTAATCCTGTTTAGACTGCAATTTGATAGTAGGTGTCTAATTTTAGAAATCTGTCCTAAAGTCTTTTAGAGAGTAAAAAAAATCACTAATAGTTGTGCAAAGGAAAAATTTTTAGTTTATCCCCATGTCCATTTCCTTGTTACCTTAGCAGAAAGGCCAAGGCAAGTGGCGTTTTGGCTCATGAAGAAACCATTCACAGGCAAAAGTATCAGCTGGAGCAAGGTACATACCTTCTCTCAGACAGGTTGTCTCCTGGAGAAACAGTAGAATTTGTTCAATAAACGATTTTCCCTGTTGGATTTCAGAATTCAAGAGGAGTTGGCTGGTGATTATATGAGTCTGGGATTTTAGAAAAAGAGAATGTAGTTATAAGGTTTTTAAATGAGCCAATCCAATAAGCATCTATTTTGAGTCTACTTTGTACAAGATCCTAAGACACAGATTTATGTGAGAGCAAGAGGATATCATTTCCATGTCTACTCTGTTTCCTATTAAGTTGGAAGGTTTCAAACTTATGGCTTAATACTTACTACAAGTAAGTTTTCCTCACTCATGTGTACCCTGGTGTATGGGTCAGGGTGCCTAGTTGGTCTTTAAATACATGGAAAGTCATCATTTTAAGAAATGTTTTCAACAACATTAATACATGGGGGGAAAAAAGCAAATTACCTAAAGCTAACTGACTTACTATTTAAAATGGAAGTTCTTTGTGTTGCAAATAACAAGCTTCCATTTTCCTTGAATGAGCTTCACACAGATAGGATAACATTAAAAATTTTGAAGAAAATAAAAGGATGTAGTAAAGACCCAACTTCAGACACTTCAGTCTGTTCTAGGGCTGTGTTCCCCAGAGTGTGCTGTGTGGAATTTTGTTCCTGGGAAATGCTTTAGGGAAAGGAGTTCTCTCTGATCCAGTGAGCTCGGGGAATGCTGTGTGTTCGTGCCCTCTGAGATGTACGACACACAGTGTCTAGTGATGGTGCCAAGTGGTGCTGCTGCTGTAGAGATGTCGCCTCGTTTACTGTGATTCCCCAAAACTTAGACTTAGTTGACTCCAGAATCTGTTTTTTATATAGTGCCTATGAACATCTTGAGCAAAATTATGTTCTTTAGGACATGACTTCAGAATGCCCACACCAGGGTGATTATAGCCTTTAAATTGTTTGTGACTCAAATCCTGGCCTCAGTTTCTCCTTTGAATTAATAACCTTCCCACAGAGATGCTGTGGACCAGAATTTCCACAGAATGATTCTCTAAAAACTTTGGAATGCTACGTCTGTGCTGGGCTCATGTTCATTGCTAGAAAGCCACCTTATTGGTTCTGCTTTTACTCCACTCTGTTAGGACTGTCACTAGGCACCTCCTGAAGATTTCGGTTTCGGCTTGGCACACGTGTAAAAGCGCGGACACTTGGCAAAGCCAGGGAAGCTACAACTTGCTTCAATTTCAACCTGATGGTCTGTTTCAAAGGTCATTTTTTTTCTTCTAAAGGCGCAACTGCTGTAGTAATTTCTTTCAGTAAGTTTTTAGCCATGTCGATGGAGACAAGTTGTCATGGAATAACCTGTGTTCGCATCATTTCAAGGATGGCTTAAATGTGGAGCCAGGGCGGCTGCAGCCTTGAGGCTCACCTCGGCTCATTACTCTGAAGCTGCCTTCTTAAGTCTGGTTTTGGTTTAGAGACAAGGCAGTACGTAATCCAAATAAACAAGCCAGGGCAGACTGTCCAAATGACTGAAAAGCAGAGCAGCTTGGAAACTCCAGTAGGGTACTTGGAGTTTGGCGCTTGTGACACAAGCCAAGGATTCCGTATTCAGCACGGTGCCCAGTGGACTGGGCACCCGTGGCTGGCCAGCTTCTGCAGAGGCAGCCTTTGCTCCTTCCCCAAGTATGCTGTGTTGTGGGTGCAAATGCAGACTCTGAGCAAATACTCGTCTTTACGAAGTCGGAAAAAAGATTGCAGATTTGTTTTTTAGTGTTGGGTGTTTCCCTGAAGTAAGGCAAAACGAATTTGGGCTTTGGGGACACTTGTCTTTGGGGTTTCTGGAGAGTATCATAAGGCTCTTCATTAAATCAAGCTTCCATGGGTGGAGATGAGCTTCATTTCTGTCACAGGGTTTAAGGTTCCAACTCCAGCCAGGTTTCTGTCTTTCTGTCTTCTAATAAAAAACAGCAGTTATAAGTTGGAAGGACCCAAGATTATCTTTTTGGTTAAACTGGATTGTTCACAGAATTCTGAAAAGTATCTTTCCCTGGTGAGCTATAAACTTAAAGTTACAAATTCTTTCTTTCTTAAGCAGGAACTGAGGTTCAAAGAACCTGACTGGATTGAAGCATAAAGCAATAAATTGTGTCCTCTTAATTTGCCTTCTACTTTCTCTCCTATTTTTGTTTGCAGTGTTAATGCAGGAGAAATGCACTAAATGGTCACTGACTTAGCCGGTTTGGTGGCTACTGATTCTCCCACTCCCCACAGGGGAGACAGTCTGCTTGGGTTGTGACAGTCCGCCATGAGGCTGCAGTTGACAGAGGGAGAGGAAAGGAAAGAGCTCATTTGGCCAGTGCCTAAAGACAGGCAGATGTTTTTACCTAAACTTCCTTATATATGGACCCAAGAACTTGTTTCTGGACAAGGCCAAGTTCACGGATGTGTGAACTGTGCAGCTGCACAGAGCCTGGCATTAAGAAGACATCCAGGCTTGGTTTAATGTTCTGCTGTCGCTATATTGAAATTTGTCATACTTTCTGGACAAGGGGTCCTGCATTAAACTTTTCTCCGGGTCCCTCAAATTATATAGCTGGTCGTTCCCCTGGGTTTTATCTGGCCAGCTCTCCTCTTGCTCTTCTCTCCCAGTCATGTACGCCAGTCCAGCCTCCGGACCACATTCAAGGCTGGACTGTCCAATGTCATGTCCATTAGAGCAGGAAGCTGGGTATGCACCCCACAGTGAATCTAGTTTGATTGATCCTGTTGTGGATTTTATGGATTATTTCTCATCTCAGAGTAGCCTTTTTCTTGGTTCAGGCTGTAGAGAGATGCCGCTGATTCCATCAGTTGTGCAAACTGGACATGATTAGGGAAGATGCCACCAGGGGAAACCCCGCAATGCCAGTGCTTAATAAAAACTCCTTTTCATTTGTAACGTTTGTACTCTTATTGACAATAGACCAGTAAACAGGTGCAAAATCGATTTACATGTGGAGTTTACATTAGAATTTTAAAAAATCTCACTGAACACCTGAATACTTTGTTTTATGATGTCAGTTTCCTGAGTATGGTTTCTACTTTTTATAGTAAGCCATATGGAGGATGTTTATTGAATATGCTTATTAAACTTTGATCTTTGTACCACTTGCATAAACTGCCTAAAAATTAGGACGACGACACTCCTGTCTTTGGAGTCATTTGTTTTCTTTCCTTTTTTATTGCCTCATGAAATTCTTCTGAAATGGCCATGTTTCTCATTTACCCAATTTAAAAATTGCTCACCTCACAATTTCATTCCCTTCCCCTCCCCTACTTTGGTAGAAATGCTTTTTATTAAATTGCACTTCATTGTGATGATTTGTGCCTCCTTCAAGAATGTGGAAACAGCCCTATCTATTTTTACTCTGTGTCACGGAGAGCACTGTGTACTACCTGGTACTCTTACCTCTTTACGAGAACCCACAGGTGGGACTGCTTTCTGCTCTCAGTTAGGGTAAGGGCAAGCAAATCTAGGGCTAGGCCTAAGCATATCAAGCTAAAATTGTGTAATATGACTCACTGGACTTGGAATGAGGTGGAAGAAAAACTGCTTACCAAAACTTTTTTAGAAGGAGTACTGCAGCCCTGACCGGTGTGGCTCAGTTGGCTGAGTGTCGCCCTGCAAAGCAAAAGGTTGTAAATTCTATTCTGAATCAGGGCACATGCCTGGGTTGTGGGCCCAGTTCCCGTTAGGGCGTATGCAAGAGGCAAACAATCGATGTTTCTCTTGTACATCAATGTTTTTCTCTCTCTCTTTTTCCCTCCCCCCTCTCTAAAAAATAAGTAAAATCTTTTTTAAAAAAGGAGTACTGCATATGGTTGAAGGAAATACTTTGAGAAGCAACTTGGGGAGGTGTTAAGAATTTCAAGGAGCATGCTCGAGCAACAATAAGCTTAATGAACTTCCCTCTGAGTGGCTTGGCTGGATTCAGCTGGAGAGTTTTTGTTCCTTGGGTGGGGCACAGAATTTTTGGGTTAGAGACAAGTTGCCTGAGATGGTGGGTGAGAAGCTGATCTCTGTCAGCCACTTAAAAAAAACAAATCCTCTTATTCGTTCATGTAGCTCTTCTATAAATAAACGTGGAAGCATTGTTTTAAAGATTTTCAAAGGGAAGGGACGCCAAAAAGTAGATTTCCCAAAGATCTGTATGTCTTGATTTAGCCCAAATAAAAGTTTTTTGTATAGTTTAAATTCTCCTGAGCAGCTAGTTTTTGTGTTTATGGTTTCCTGTTTGAGGTGGCTGGAACAGAGCTTACAGCTAAATGTGCAGTACACCTTCACGAGTGTGCAGGGGTTCCCTCCTGGGTCCGTTTTATGGTCTAACCCATATTTCCTTTAAATTCATTTTTCCTACTTATTTTATCTGGCCAATTGATATATGTCTTTTCAGACTGTCTTCAGTCCTTACTTTTAAGTTACTGTTTAGAGGTATGTTATATTTATTTATTTATTTTTAATTTTAAATCCTCACCTGAGGATATGTTTTTATTGATTTGAGAGAGAGAGAGAGAGAGAGAGAGAGAGGGAGGGAGGGAGATCTGCAGGAGAGAAAAACAATGATCGGTTGCCTCCTGTGTGCACCCCGACTGGGGATAGAACCAACCTGGGTATGTGCCCTGACGTGGAATGGAGCCCACAGCCTTTTGGTGCACAGGAATATGCGCCAACAAACTTGGGTCCTCCAGGGCTAGAGGTAATTTATATAAATATTCTTGTCCTCCTCCTTTCTGTTCCTCCCCCTCTTCCTCTCCTATGGTAACTTCATGTGTGTAATAACAATTATTTCACATCCCACATTAGTGGCCTTTGTTTCAAGAACTGACCTCCACTGTTGTGATTCTACATACATTGACAAAGTAACCAAGGGTATATCTTGGATGAAAATTCATAATACACATGCTTGTGGGGAGGGATGAAGTGCTCATTTGCCAAAGAGTACAGGCCGTATTGTTATACAAATAAAGATATACACAGGTCAGCTGCAAGGGAGGTTCACTGTATATGGAATCTAAAAACACAACCGAATCCTACTGTATTTCACCAAAGCTATCATATATGTGTGTGTGCATGTATCATTAAAGTATTCAACATATAATTACTATTCATTTATAATGTAACTAATACTTAAAAAACTGTGGGTCTAACCATCTAACTGTATTCCAAGGCATTCTGCACCAAGATGTCCTAAAGGCACTCTCAACTCAACATCTTTGAAACTGAACTCACACCTCTGGAAACCCACACTTGCTCCTTCTCAGTCATTAGCCTCACTGTCCAGATCCCTCTCTCTTTTTAACCCCTTACTTCCATCAGCCATCTAGTCCCTCGCTTGTATTTGAAATTTCTGGCTTTTACAATGCATATATTGGTAGTTATGTATGTAAATAATATTCGTATACACATTGGACTGTGTGCTCAAATATTCCTAATGGGGTATGCAGTCAGAATGGTCTGGAGACGACCAACCTAGACAGTGGCAGTCTCACCCTACCTCTGGCCCAACTTCCCACCATTCTATTTTTTTCATCTATGAGTTACTACAAGTAAAGTACTTAAACTAAGTTCTATATAAATGTAAGCTATTATTATCATTATTATTATCCTATCCCCAAATTTAACTTTCTGCCACTTAGATTCTCATTATTATGCAGTTGGATTTTTACTGAAGTCTTAAAAAGTTGGTTCTCATGTTAGGATCCCAAGGCAAGCTCCCTGGCTCTCCGTCCGCTTTGCAGGCTCTGTGTGGCCCCAGGCTGGCACTCGGGGCTCTGGCTGGTAAAGGAGGAGGCTGCCAAGGTCGGTACCTGGTGTAAGAAGGTGTGCTCACTCTGCCTCCAGCCTCCCTGGTGTTCACTTCCCTAAAGCACACAGCTGATTGCTGCCGCTCCCTAGCACGAGCAAACTTGTAGACTTCAGAGTATCTATATAATAAAGTTCATATTCCCTTAGGAGAACGAGGAGAATAAAACAGGTTGGAAGGTTGCTACCTAGGATGCATGGAGTTTTGTTTTCTGCTGTATTTGCTGAGAAAAAGGAAAGGGAAAGAACAGCAGAGCGTAAGGCTTCATGGATTGAAACCTGTCCGTGTTATTTGAAACCATATCCGATCATCGATGGTCTTGGGCAAAGTGCTTCATGTCCCCATGACTCAGTTTTCCTGTCTGTAATAGTGCACAGTGACGCCCGCCTCATAGGGGTGTAAGGTAACACGTGTAATGTTTGTGGGAATCCACAGGTTTTCATGTGCAACGTTCTGACACCTTTAGAAAATCTTCCGTGAATGCGATATGTGACCCATCCTGGTCAGAGAAGAAGTCGTGAAAGCAATGACGACTGAGCTGAGAGCTGACACAAACAGGAGTATGGCAGGCAGTGACAAACAGGGCGTTGTGTGGTGTGGCTGAGTGGGGACAGAGCGGGGCAGCGGAGAGGAGGCTGCAGAGCCAGGGTGGAGTCTGACAGTAGGATGGCCTCTGTCTTCCACGGCAGCTTCAAACGCGGCTCCACGGCCCGGCTTTGTTGTCCCAGGGCAGCGCATGCAAAGACCACTCCACAGCGCACTCTGAAAACTAAAGCAGCACCTTTATTTTATACATACAAACAGTATAAAATGTTTATTATGTAAGAGCTGTGTTTTGTTTACAATATATTATATTGCTTCAAGCCAATGCCAAAAGTTCATACATTATATTCCCTATTTTATTGTGTTTACAATATATTATATTGTTTAAATGCCACTACCACAGTGTTATTTTTCTTTTATAGTGAATTCTCTGGAATGATGGTAAGGTCAAAATGTATTGAGAGTTTAAAAATAAGGGCAGCTAAAAAACGTGACAAATGTCTAAATACATGACAATAAAATTTGAAATGCTGTAACTTCAGCACAATTAACTGCTTCAACCAAACCCTTGTGATTTATGCTTATTCATTCCATTTACCTTCTCTAACATACCCCCAGCCCTTCGACACCATGAATGCATTGTGATTTTGGAAATTACCTGCCAGCTACGCACTGGAAGGACAAAATTTTAACCTGATCAACTGCCAAATATAAAAACTGTCCCAAAACACCGAAACAAGAACATCTATACCATCATGCTACAGACATACTTAGAAAACTTAAAAGGAAGAGTAAATATCAGCCCAATGATTTATAATGAAGCTAATAAAATTCAGGCCAGTATTCTTAACTGTAATGAACATTATTTGAACATTCAACACATGAAAGGTTAACAAAGGCTATGAACTTGGTGTAACTTAAAACGTTTCAGATGTCGGAGTTCACCAGATGTAATTGGATTCAGGTGGATCCTGCCGCTCCTCGGCCTTTTTAGGTGAAGGCGTGTGCTGCCTGAGCCGGGTGCCTGCTGGCCTCAGGGCATGCATGAGGCTGGCTCCATACCCTGCAAAATTATTCACAGCTTAAAAGAAAAGAAACTACAAAAACAGGCTCTTCAGATTCATTATTAACCATTCAAATGAAATCCATTTTCCCTTTTCAGCCCAGAGTGAAAGACCACAGCAACCACAAAAAGCTACCTGATGGCAGAGATGTTACAGGTTCAAATTCTGTTAAAAGCAGCCTATTTTACTAACTCCATCAAATCTGGTTTCCGTGGAATGTCTGACTCACCACGTATCTTGGCTGTGCAGAAACTTTTGATGCAAAGTTTGGATGAATGTGATTGAATGGAAGGATATTCTCGACCTCAGGGCTGGTAAGGATCTAGCACTGAGGTTTTGCAGAGGATTTGGTCATTGATCCTTTTCACTGCATTGCAAAACTACCCTCAATTATACTGTTCAACTTAACAACCTCCACTCTTCGTATAGACCACCCGATAGGGTGTGGCTATTGCCTTTACCCAAAATAGGCATTTTGTAAGGATTAAGGACTTCCATTGTACATATTAAGGAAAGGTTAGGGTTTGAAATGACTCCTTATCAACGGGGATTTGTAAGTTTAGTCAAGGTGGGCATCTTTCTATTTCCAGCTCAGTTGTTGCTAAGTAGAGTGTAGCACTGAGTTACACAACTTGAGACCGCCCTTCCTCCTACTTGTGAGCTTTTGGGCACAGACTCATTTCTACCGATTTCCTAAAACTGATCCAAGACAGAAATCACATTGTAAAAATCTGCCTCCATTTTCCTGTGCATGAGAGTCAAGTTCGGTATTTCATTTGTTCCTTGTGGTTTCTAAATGCATGCATGCCATAAATAAGTATGGGGAACAGAGTACTTTGTGCCTGAATGTGTTTCTTTGAATTGTCAGGATGTAGGCTAGTAGCCTGTGGAATAGCCAAAACATGAGCCAACAATGTGCTGGAGTAAATCCCTACCCTGCTTTTGGCTCTGCCACCCATGAAGCCCCAAACCTCCCTGCTGGTGAGGGTGAGCCTAGCAGAGTGGTCTGTCTTCAGAATCCTCCTCCCCACCAAGGTGTCTGAGTGCCTGGGACCTCCCAATGTGTCATCCCACTGGGAATCTGTTCATAGAAGAACTGTGTGTCTTAGAGCTTCCTTGTTACCTCCCTCTGGTCAAAATAAACCTCATTCTTTCAGCCTGATTCTCTTAGCCAATGTACAAAGTGGCTGGGTGGCCTCTCCCAGAAAACACATTTGCACTTTAATCAAGCACCAGGGCATCTTCTTGACATGCGACACCCTAATCTGAAGGAGGTACACTCATGAGGGAGTTTTCAGCAGCATGGTCTGCAAGTGGGGATGCCATCTGAGGTGGGCACACCTGTCTCAATTGCTCATCTCTACTCTGTGACGGCCCCTAACTTGCCTTCTTTTTGGAAGAGTGACCGTGAGTGTCATCAGGAACAGTGGACCTCGTGCTGTCCTCCCATCACTCTCAAGTGGTCACCAGGGTCCAGATGTGAGTCCCAGAAGCCCTTTGTAATTGAATCCTGGGATGTACAACCTAACTTCAAACCTAGAACTTCTGAAAAGGTCCTTTGATTCTGGGACAAACTTCACAGTTTGTATACAGATGAGGGTAGAACAAAGGGTTTGGTTTACTCTTTTCCAAAATAGCTCTAGAAATGATTAGTTTCCTATAGGTCTTTTAGTCCAAAGAAGGATTCCTGGTACATAGGTCCTAATAGGGATACCATTCAACCATGACCTTCTGAGTAAAGGAGCTATTTTCCAGAGAAGCCACATTTCTTGTTAAGCCAGGCCCCCTGAAGCCCATTCAGTCCACTATCCAATCAATTCAGTAGGTGAAAAAGAATCAAATCAATGTGTTAATGTAGCCTAGACCAGGCACCAACTACCTTAAAATAAACAAATAAATAAACATGAATACCCACATATAAATGTAAATACATCAGAATAACATAATATGAGCATTTATTCACAAAAGTAAATTTGAGGTTGAGAAATAGAATATTTATGTTATCTATGTACTTATACTAATATAAATAATATAAAATATATTTTGAAACTAATATTTTTCCTCAGCACCCCAGATGATTACTTCTATACTCACTGGGCTACATACATCATCCTTCGGAGACCCTTGATCTAGAAAAACATCTGATATGTAAATGATGTGTTTCAGTATATCCATTATTTTTGAGACACAATATGATACACCAGCAATTTTCAACCAATGTGCTGCAAGAGTTTTTAAAACATGCAGTTCCTGACCTGTTCAGTCTGGGGCACTGACCTCTTTTCCCTTAGATCGTCAAATAAAAAACAACAAGAGCCAACATAACAATAGCCATCTGGGGTGAATGAATCAATATTATACCTAATTTTTAGTCAGATAGGCAAAAAATATTTTTTTTGGTGTGTTGCAGAATTTTAGTAATTAGTTTATATGTGCCATGAGATAAAAAGGTTGAAAATCACTGTGACAGACACAATCTGGACTTGTGCTATTGCAGCGTGTTGTATGACTGGAGTGGACAGTGGGCCCCTGCTTGGGAGACTGAGGCCCGCTGCCAGTGGACAGAAACTGCCCCGTTTCTCTGGTTCCCTTGCAAGTTGCCTGCCCCTCCCATCAGAACCTGGGCTCCACCAGGCAGGTCCTTTTCTGTCTGTTCCATGGTCTGTCCTCAGTGTCCAGATTCATACTTAACACAGAGAATACATCAATCACAATGAAATGGTTGCCTTTAGCAAGTTTCATTGTGTATATAAAACAGACCAGTGGTTGATAATTTCAATAACTAGTTCATTTTTGATATTCAGTACATTTGAAAAAATGCAACTCTATCACAGTATCTCTCCCATACTCCAAAAACCCTTTCTTTTCCTCAAAAGAACTCATTTCAAACATAACATGCCAGTATAATTTAAAGATTTTAAAGAGCAAAACTCTTTGTTTTATATGCTAGTTGATAAATCTTGAAAGATAAAATCAGAGCCACATAGATACTACTTCCACATTTGACTTAAAATCTCATTTTTACTTGTCATTTCTTTCTTATTTAACACCCCATATTAACAAAGCAACCTGTTTTACTAATGGAATCTAGAAAATATTTGTGGTGACATTTTACAGATGTGATTTTTGCAGAGATGCATTCTCTTTACACTCTAAAACTTAGACTGTGTGGGCAGCAGAAGGAAGCACGGGGGAGAAGAGGCAGGGAAGAAGTTGCTTTTAATGAAATGGAAAGCAGGCTGAGTTATGAGTTGTCTATTAGTCTTTGGAGCCAAGAAACAGATGTGAAAGAGGCTGGCTCCCCAGACGGCTCCCACTCACTTTTATTGCAATGTCTCCCATGCCAGCCTTCCTGACATTGGCATTTGTTGGGTTCATGGCAGGTTCCGTGTGTCCCGCAGCCAGGTTCACAGACAGCTAGAATCAAAGGAGATAAAAGAAGGTTTCCTGAGCTTTCATTTTTCAACAGAATTACACAGCTGTTTTTCTTACAATTCTTTAGAATGTGTTAGTTTTGGCTTCATCCCCTAATTTTTTTTTTTCTAAGTCAATTGTCAGCTACAAGTTGGCTTGGGACTTAGAAAATCCTGATAGAGATGTTAAACTAAGTTTGATGCTTCTTATTCACAAAAGACTCAGCAGGACTTTGAAACTGCCGGGCAGTGTAAGTTTATTTCCCTTAAGAAAACTCCTAAGGGTTAAAAAGTTCTGTTGTGTGTGTGAATGTGTGTCACTTTATACATATGTGGGTTTCATACAACGTCTTTGGTCTACATAAAGGAAACACGTATGTAAGTGAAGAAAGGTTGACTGTGATGCCCAGGCAACACGCGGTAGGCACAGAAATTATGTGGTACAAGACCGCAGCTACTTTAATTGTCCCATACCCTGACTGACTGCGCAGGGGGTACTTACGCTTTGAACAGAGGTCTCCCTGGTAACCTTTGGAGCACTTACACTTGCTTTTACCAATGCATTTACCTCCGTTTCGACAGGGCTGTGGGCATTTGCCTGAAACAGAGAAGAATGCAAATAAGCAAGGAACTCAGTGCTTTGTTCAGGGGTAATTACATTTTTCAAAGGAATTACAAAGCTTTGGGAGGATAAAGCTATTAAATGGCAGTTATTTCCACTTATTTCAGATCTAAGCTGGCTTTGATTCTGTTTGAATTTCATTTTTGGAAAATAGGCTAGTATTTTTACTTACTACTTTGAATATATATTTTCTATAATAAATGTGTTGCCCACATACTATATTTACATTACTTTTTAATGAATAGAATAATATTTTAACCGATTCATAAGCACTTCTAATTTAAGATACACTAAAAGCTAAGATATGATGGCTCTGTAAATTATTTCTGAGTTCTCATTTTTGAATGTCACTTTTTCTGAAAGCAGGCCTGTACCTGTATGTGATGACATCTGCCTTAGCCTAGGATTCTCCAGAAAGCAGGGCCTACACACAGACAGTGTACTTGGGGAAGTGATCCTAGGAAATAGGAATGGGGGGGTGGGGAGAGGGAATCAGGGAAGGAGGGAAAGCCAGCACAAGAGTATATGCTTGTGTGCGGGTCACTGCTACGACAGTCGGGTTCTCTCCTGCTGCATCCTTCTGAGGAGCCCTGTAGAGGGCACCTGCAAACCCTCTGACAAGAGAGAGGCCATTCAGCCATCAGCACCTGTCTCCAGCTGGTCAACGGTCAAACCATGGGATAATTTGCTTGTGTGCTTCCATTCTGCAGGCTGTATTTTTTTAGGACTCAGAGGAGTTTCTAGGCAGAAGGCAAGAGAAACGTGGAACAGCTAAGGTGAGGTGCAATCAGGTTATATCTGTGCAAAAGAGCTTGTGGTAGCAGTGGCTGGAGGGAAAGGCTGGCTGAGAAGGATGTCAAGGGGGGCACAAAAGGCACCTAATACCACACCTATGCATTTTTCAGGAATGTCTTAGATCCTAATAATACGTCGTTCTTTCTTTCATCTACATGCCAACTGAGTATTGCTGTTTTCACAGATCTTTGAATCACAGGATTTTAGAGCTGGAATTGGGCCTTAGATATAAAAACGATATAATAATTTTCTTCTTACTTCCGAAGCTACTTATTCTCCCTCTGCACTCTAGAATTTGCCTAGATAACGTCCTAAATAACGTCCTAAAGCGGAATTTTGTTTTAAAGAAGTAGAAGGGAAAGATTTGTTCACGCGGAGTTGAACCCACGTCCTGTGACTGGCACGGTGACGTTGCAAAGAGAGTGAGCAGCCATTAGATTTGGGTAGTGGGGGAGTTTGGATATTTTTTGTTGTTCTTTTTCTTTTCCACTTTAGCAGAATACTCATTAT
This sequence comes from Macrotus californicus, assembly GCA_007922815.1. Lineage (NCBI taxonomy): Eukaryota > Metazoa > Chordata > Mammalia > Chiroptera > Phyllostomidae > Macrotus > Macrotus californicus. The sequence goes on along the minus strand of VMDR010008673.1, from coordinate 21,991 downwards.
AAAGGCATCAGTACATACGCAGAAGAAATGAAGTCTTTATCCTTAAACAACCCACCTTTCATTCTCTAAGCTCTTCTTTTTATGGTCAAAGCTTTGAAAGAAGTTAACTACTCTGTATTTTACTGCTAGTACTATGCTTGATAAACATGAAGTGAATTCTATTATGAAAATCATTTTGCTGAAACATGCTTTTCTTTTTATTCAAAAGGACTTTTTTCACATATAAATCAAATGAAGCAGCATTTAGTCATGATGGAGACAATATAGACTAAATATTGAAATGTTAGAGTCTCTCAGAAACCTAGAATGCCATTAGACCTTTAGATTTTTCTGAAGCATGAGGTGTTCCAGAAACAGGAACATCTTTCATTTTTAAAGACAACCTTAATAATAGAATACCACCTTTTTATTGATCATTCAAAATCCGAAAGGGTCCTTTTTGCTAGGTTTGTATACAAAGAATAGCATTTACTATTTGGTCAAGATCCTAACTCTTACCTAAAGGAAAGGAACACCTAACTCTGAATGTCTGTTTGCATTAAAAAATCTGACTCCATCATATGCTCAAAACTGGATCATATCACAGTATTCTGCAAGGCACTGAGGTTTTTCAAGTAAGCAAGATGTGGGACAATAATTATATAGCAGCAAAGAAAGAGTACTTATTGTGAAATACTTGGTGATCCCAAATTTCCCCATGTTCTATGAGAAGTGAACTTGGTAACCAGGGACAACACAGAGAAAGATTTGTGGTGAGAACTTTTTCATTGACTCCATGGGTCTTTTTATTTTCTTGGAAGAGGGAAGTGAGTAGCATTAGGCTCACTGCAGCTGGAAAGGAGGACGTTCTGGCCTGGTTATCACCCCACAGAAATGTGGCTGCAGGCAACTGTCAGAGGCCTTTCCTAGACCAAACCTCATGAAGCTAAAATCTCATGAAGATATGATTGTTTTAAAATTCAGAGTCTTATAAGTGTCTTTAATATTGACTTTCTTTTCCTAAAGATATTTTGCTATCCATTAGACATTGGAAAAATGAGTCAACTTAAGGGATTATCTAAAAGAGGCCAGGGAATGCAGGAAGACCAACAGATTTGACGAAGCATAAACAGTTAGCATTTTTCAATAACCAGTGGGTAAGTCCCATGAGAACAATGAGATAAGGTATCAGCAGAATAAAGGCATTAAACTTCCTCCACCCACTGGGTTGTGGGATAACTTAAATTTGCTACTCTGCTTCACATAAAAGAAGATTTTAAACGTTTACGATAAGTACCAACAACCATCATCTCGGTGTCTGAGGGTGATTTATAATTGTCTCATTCAATATTCTAAATTTTTTACAGAGAACTTTTAAAATAATAAGAACCCATTAAGTTATTTAAAAAATCCATTTACTATAGAGTATAAATAATTTGGTCTTTTTAATTGAAGATTCATTAAAATATTTTGGGAAATCTCTGAACCTT
>VMDR010008673.1:0-20422 GCA_007922815.1 Macrotus californicus | reverse complement strand
CTCTTTAGAAAATAATTTGGCAGTTCCTCCAAAAATTAAACATTACAGTCTGGCAATTCTACTCCTAAATTTATACCCAAGAGACCTGAAAACATATGTTCACATAACAATTTGTACACGAACATTCATAGCAGCATTGTTCATAATAGCCCCAAAGTAGAAACAACAAAATATCCCTTGACTGATGAATGGGTAAACAAAATGTGGCTGGTATACCCATACAGTGTGATATTAACCAGCAATTAAAAGGAAACAATGATATTTGTTACAATATGGATGAACCTTGAAAACATCATGCTAAGTGAAAGAAGACACACACAGATGGCCATATATTATGTGATTCTACTTATACAAATAGGAGAAGGAAAATTTAGAAACAGAATAGGAAAATCTAAAGACACAGGAAGTAGATTAGTGTTTTCCAGGGTCTTGAGGAGAGAAAAATAAGGAGTGATTGCTAATGGATTCAGGGATTCTTTTTGGTGTGGTGATGTGTTCTGGTTTAGATAGAAGTCCTGCATGGTTTTGTGAATATACCAAATTATATCCTTATAATGCTAAATTTTATGTGCACTTGATCTCAATTTAAAAATAAGAGTACATAAAATAGTAAGTAGTATATGGCTCAAGAAACTGTTTCAACAGTGGTCCAGCCATGAGAGAATATTCCAGAATTCAAAGAATTACAAAAAATTATAAAGCAGTTATTATAGTTGGAAGTTATTTCTTTTGTTTGCTTTTAAAATTTCTCTTAATTCCTCCTTTTTCCTTTTCTTAAAAAGATTTTATTTGTTTATTTTTAGAGAGAGGGGAAGTGAAGGAGAGAGAGAGAGAGAAACATCAATGTGTGGTTGCCTTTCACGTGCCCCCTACTGGGGTCCTGGCCCACAACTTAGGCATGTGCCCTGCCTGGGAATCGAACTGGTGACCCTTTGGTTCACAGGCCCACGTTCAATCCACTGAGCTACACCAGCCAGGAATTTCTCCTTTATTTTCTGATATATCCTTTAAAAGCACAGGTTATCATTTAAAAAAAATACATAATGCAACTTTTTGTCTCTATTACACAGCAGTGGTACTTTTCTACTCAAGACCCATGTCCATGCTTTTTTGGTAACGTGGTTCCTCTAATAGAACAGAAAGTTTCCTAAAAGGATTTCATATAACCTGTGATAGGGATAATCAGGAGCTTTCAAAGGCCCACGTTTTTGGTGCAGTTAGGAAAAAAAAAGGACTAGAAAACATTGCCTCTGCCAATGGAAAGGTCATAAACCTAAGGGCATGAAAGGGCGTACTTACATGAAGAGAAATGAGCCCATAAACAAAGATCCATAAACATGAACCGACTAACTATGCAAAGTCTGAGTAAATACAGGGAGAAAATTGAGGGGAGTAAGTTCACAGATATCTTTATCAGGGCTAGGTAACTAATAAGAACAGAAACCACATCCTGGCAATTAATGACATGTTCTATGGAAACTACAGAGGTATTTCATTTGAACTCTATAAAAAATGGTTACTTCATCTAGTACTCATTAAAGTACAAAAACCCACAAATAAATTAGAGGTTGAAAGTTAAAAATAGGAAGTCAGTATTATTCAATTTTGAACCCACTACAACACCAAACACAGTGGTCTTTTACAGATATAATACAGCTGGAAATGAAAATGCCATATTCCAGAACCTCCAGGAAGTCAGGGATATGCACCCTCAGCAGATGTGCTCACGCTGCTTTTGCGCCTTCCAAAGGCAGGAGCTTTGATGTTACCTGCCTTCTGGATCATAAAGCCATCCAGAACAGGGTTGGCTCATTTCTGAGTTTAAGAGAGGACTTCAGGGACTTGCTGAGGGTGACATGGGTGATAGGTGGCAAAGCCAGGACAAGAGGTTAATTATCCTGATTCCCAAAACAGCGATTCTCTACCACATTCCACCTGTAATTTTTTTTTGTGTGTGTGTTAGAGCATGACAAATATCTAGTGAAAGCATAACATGCCCCAATCTTAAGTTTACAGCTCAACTATTTTTTTACATAAATAAAACACTCGTGTGACACTTCATCAAACAAGATACAGAGCATTTTTGGCAGCCCATAAAGGTCCTTTGTGCCCCCAACCACGATCCTGGTTTCTACCAGCATCCATTAGTTTTGCCTGTTCTTGAGCTTCATAAATACAAAATCATACAGTATGCACGTTTTTTTTTGTTTAGCTCCTTTTACTTAACGAGAGATCTGTGTGACTCAGTCATGTTGTGTGTGCTATTAGTTTGTTCTTTACTGCTATGCACCCTTTTCCCCTCTTTTTCTTTAGTCTGTCCTTTTCTCTTAGATGGGTTACTAGGCTCAGTCTAGTTTAGGAAACGTGGCAGTGAGCAGCAGAAGAAAAAGTCTCTCTGCATGAGGGCAGGTGAGCCAGTTCCAGCTGTCCCGAAGCTCTGGTCTCCGTTTCTAAGCCGAAACTGTGGGCTCCGCACAATTAGAAGGAGACAAAATCACTAACTAACAAGAACAACACAACAGGCTGAATAACCCAAACCCAGTGTTTGCTCTTGAGTCATCTGGGCTCAGCTTTGTCAATCTCTGCCCCACCTTTAGCTGAATGAATGGGGGCTGAATCTGGTGAAGAGAAACCACTGGCCTGAGACCTTAAACAAGTGATTCATTGTCTCTGGGCTTCGGATTGCTCATTGATAAAATGAAGGGGTTAAATGGAGTTTCTGAGGTCTTTAAAAATCCAAGAGAATGCAGAAGGCCAATACTTACTTATTTCACACTGTTCTCCCTCTAGTCCTGGAGGGCAAATACACTTTCCGGGGTAGAAACAGGTCCCTCCGTTAAAGCAAGTAGTTGAGCAGTTTGCTGTTAGAATGAATAACAGGGTATTGTATTAGATAGTAGGTTAAATCTAAAAAAAGAACTTCACTTACAGTTAGGTGATACTTTGGAGGCATCTGCTATTCACCCACTTACGTAGTAAAGGAAGCCTCTTTATAAATACAGGAATTGGAACCAAGTGCTTGACCACATGCGGACTACCCCAGCATAATAGGACGCCATACACATTACCCAGGACCCACCTGAGGGGTTGTCCCTTAGTGAAAAGAGGCATGGTGTGCAAAACATTCTTTTCTATTTTCTTATAAACATCTGTGCCCTTAAAAGGAGAAGATCACTATAAGCCTCAGTCCCTATTATTTTTTTTAGAAATTAAAACGTTGTTTTTAACCTCAAAGAAATTTGTTTTGAACTACAATACATCTTCAGTCTTCCATCCCCAAAACCCAATTCGTGTCACCCTCCTCTTCAGTGAGGGAGTCACAGAGTGGACCCTTTGTAAAGCTTCTCACTTACATTCTTGAGCCGGATTCTCCTTAAAAGCTGTTTGCAATAGTGAAAGGGGGAAATACAATGTGTAAAGGGAAGTAATGTCCTACTTCTACATAATGCTCCATTGAAACCCTCTCAAATTTTTAAGATAAAGAATGAAGAAAATGAGAAAACTTTCAAAGAGAAAAATTTTAAAGTTGAAATAGATAAAAGGAAGACAAGTCCTAAGTATTAGGATCCGACAAAGGAGAAGGCAGCTTTTTTTCAGAATAAGAACAGAGGTTCATCTTCAGAAACAGGATTTAAAAAAAAAAATCGACTTTCGTGATGTTTGGAAGAAGGGATAATTGTACTCAGGAACAGACAGCCTGTTGACCCTTGTGAGACCCCACGGGCAGGGAAGTGGCAGCAGCATGAGCCAGAGGGACAAAGACCTTGGATGTGTTACTGTGGAAGTCCAGTTCACTGGATTATCCAGGTAAAAATTGGACTGTGTGCAATTCACCCTAAAACCTTGCTGTCAACTTCTGGAATTTGGCTGCTCATTGGCACCTAAAAGAGAAGGAGCACAGAAATGGGGATAGAGGAGAACATACAGCTAAAAACAGACCAGTTGGCTCGTTCTGTAAAGGGAATTAAAAGAAGAGCTTGGATTTTCAGCAGTCCTAGTTACATGGCCTGTGTGTTCTCGTCCTGACGGAACGGCCACAGTTGGCTATAGATGAACAACAGCTGAAGTAAGCTTCCAGTAGGACAACCAGAAAGGAAATCCAAAAGTTGTAAGTGTGTGTTTTCTTTGTGAAAAAGGAGTCCAACTAGAATGTTCTGTGAATACCAGGCCTCTTAAAAGACAAAACTTTTTGTTTAAAATTCCAAGTATCTCCCAGTTTAAGACAATGATGTACTCATTTTGGTAAAAATCAAGCCCACTAATGTGGAAGGTGGGGAGCAACAGCGTTTGGGTGCAGGATTTAGGATTTGGATTTGGGGGAGCGAACCAGCTCTTTGAGTTTCCTTTTTGCTACTTGGTGCTAGTATTGTTAGGGCTGGACAGTTGTGTTTGTGGGTGTGTCCTGTCTGCCCACCTGTCCCCTGGGATAATAAGATGTGAAAACATCAGGATTAGTGCCCACTTGGCTGCAGCCCTCTGGGCACCATCCCTTATTAACACGTAGAATTCAGTGAGCCTGGGAGGTTATTTGAAAGTTACAGAATATGACAAAGCTGGTGATAAAATTTGGCTACACTCTTAGTATTTGCATAATATCTCACAATCCTGACCAAGCTCCTCCACATTTCTGCTATGTGATGATTCTTGACCAGAAAAGTGAGTCACAGACACTGAGCGGCTTTCACAGGCACTGAGTGTACTCTAGGCCAGCACTTAACTACCCCATTCCTAAAGTCTGTGAAGATGTCCCAAGAGCCAATGAAAATTAATCTTTAATGTTTCTTTAATTATGTAGTGCTAAGGTCTAGCTCCATGCCAGTAATTAAACCATTTTTCAGAAGCTCTACAGTCCCTCCTGGACAATAAAAGCATTTTTTGTTGAGGTAGTAAAGAAAAAATGTTTTTTAATGTTCCCAGATCTCCAGTGAGACCAAATAAAATTTCAATAGACTTTCTAAAAAATTTTAAAAATTAATGGAATTTAACAAGGAGGGAAATCTTTCATCTAAAAGGTAAAGTATTATCAAATGTAAAATGTACTGGAATACAGATAGATCCTCTCCCTGACAGTGATCATGTAGCGTTCATGAAACCATGTCAATAGAAAAACAGTGCAACTGGCCCTGGCTGGTGTGGCTCAGCGGGTTGAACTCTGGCCTGCGAACTGAAGGGTTGCTGGTTCAATTCCCAGTCAGGGCACATGCTTGTGTTGTGGGCCAGGTCCCCAGTGGGAGGCATGTGAGAGGCAACTGATCAATCTTTCTCTCGCACATTGCTATTTCTCTCCCTCTATTTCTCCCTTCCTTCCCTTCTCTCTAAAAAATAAATAATATCTTTAAAATAGAAAGAAAGAGAAAAACAGTGAGATTGACACTCCACTGTGCAAACTACCCCAGTAATAGCCTTATGTACATAAGCAGGCCTCACAAATATTCCCATTAAACCTGGTAATACATGAGTTCTTCATCCAAATCTCTGAAGGACTTGCTTTATTTCCAAATAGTTTCAATATAACATGAATTTAATTCTGCTTCAAGAAATGCCTGATTTTCAATAGCTGAATGTTAAATTTAGACAAGTTAAAAAAAGATTCACAACAAAGAGTATCACACACTAGCTGTTAATTATTATCAGTACCATTGGTGCTTTATGAATACCAATTTTTAAAATTCTTTTTTATCCAATGTTCTACTTTTAAAAGATTACTTGAAAATAAAAGGTAGAGACGGTTTCACATATTATCTCAAATGGCTGTGGGGTCGGGGATAAAGGGTCAATGGCTTCATTTCCAGTTTAGAAATGGGAAAGCATGACCCACAGAGAGATCAAGGTATTTGCCCAGATTCAGCGTCACTCATGAAATGATCTGAGAACTCATGATCTGAGTGTCAACATGGGGCATTGGAGGGTGTGAGTCTGGATCAGTCTCCTCAAGCTCCACAAACCTCATTTATCTGGGAATGCAATGGATGAAACTCTACATATCTCAAAAAGTTGTTGAGAATAAAATCAGATAATTGTGTGAAAGTACTCTGTATCAGAAAATAGCAGGCAGCCGAAATTATTATCCTGACTCATGCAGAAGGCTCTTTCCTTTAGCATTTCTTTCTTTCTTTCTTTTTTAAAGCTGCTCATTTCAATCTTAATTGGTGCTAACTGCATTATCAGTAAAGAGACAATTCTCAAAAATAACACTCATTTTATTTCAAGCATTTTGTTTTAAAAACTAGTGTTCTACTCATGCAATTGGCTATTTTGACACAAGGACTATTCCATTCAATGAATACACTTTACAGGATATTATTTAATTTTTTTCCATAAAAGATGTGAACCTGTCAGAATAGACAGATATCTTGTAAAGAGTATGAATCGTTCAGTAACATTTTAGGGCCAAGTTTCAGTCCACTTTCTAAGAGTAAGTCTGGCTATGAGGCTGCATTATAGGAAGAAGGAACCGGATCTCTCAGAGATGTGATCTGTAAACAAAGCATTGAATTAGGGGTCAGTGAACATCTAGGTCAGGCCATTTGGAGCAGGTTGTTTCAGTTGTCTCAGAAGTTCATGGATAAAACTGATTAGGACCTACCCAAACCCATGTGGTGAGGACGGCTAGTTGCTCACAAAAATCCGGGGCCACCCTCCTAAAAAAACTGTCATTGGAAGACAGCTATCCAGCCTGGGAATTAACTGTGGGGTTAATAACTAGGGAATAGTTATGGAACTAACTATGGAATAGGTGTGGAAATTTTGTGGGCCACTTCTGAGCCTGTTTTGTGTGTGTGTGTTTGTTTTGTTTTTAAGCAGTGCATACTCCAATCTCCCTTGCTCTGCTTATTGGATGGATCCAAAGAGCTACAAAGCAAGACCAGAGATGGAAGGGGACTGGGTCCCTGAGTCACTGCATGGAGAAAAGCTGCCCAGCTTGCTGACCAGGTATGCCTGCACAGGAGCATTCTGTAAGTGAAAATAAACTTCTACTGTGTTAAGCTACACTAAGAGTTGGGGTTAAAGTTATTACAGCAGCCAGCTAAGTGATACACCCTGTTTATAGCTGTTATGAAAAGTGATGAGATTTTAAATATATGTCTTTTATGAAACATTTAAAAAGTAAAAAAACTTTGTTCATAAAAAAAAAGAAAAAAAACTGTTACCTTTATCACAGTTGACTCCATAGAATCCAGGTGGGCAAATGCAGAAACCAGGAGTAACACAAAGCCCGCCATTCATACATCGTGGTGTACAAAGGGCTGGTAGGGGGAGAGAGCTCTGATTAAGGCCAAGCAACGTTTCGGAGCGGGAGCATTTTAGAAGTGTCAGTAATATAACAGGCCTACATTTTCAAGCTTTGTGGTTGACTAGAAAATGGTCGCTCTTTAGAGATACAAATTGTCTATATTAGAAATTATTTTTGTGCTGTAAATCAGACTATTTTTTAACCAATTTCCTGGAAGAGAATTTTGGAATTGTTCCACCTGAACGTCTGATCAAAATTTGCCCAGAATCATTATTTCAACTAAGATGTGGTCTTAAGACTGTGAGTATTTTTTCCTGTTCTGTTTTCTTGATCTAATTCCAAAATAAATGCAAACAAGAAAAATTCTTATTTCTTGAAAATGAAAAATACTTTGATCAAATAAGCTCTTAGTATTTAAGTATTTTGTGGTTCATAACACATTTTCTTGTTTATCTCTTTTCTTTACACAACTTCCTTAATAGTGATTTCACTTAAATGGATATACTCACTACACACATTACCTTCATCTTTTTTTGCCTAATAACTTAGTGACTCAGGTGTAGACATAATTTTGAATTAAGCTACTTTTAACTGGAGTAGAAACTTTCAAATCATTCATAATACTAGCTTTTAAAACACAGTTTAAGTGGAGGGAAAAAAGCTCAGAACTTTTATAAGACTATGTCCAAGCATAGTGCACAGAACAGTTAACATCTGGGGGGAGGAGTGGCCACAAGGAATGTAGACATTGTGCCAAGGTCCTCTGACCCTGTCACTACACACTTGCATTTAACAGAAAATCCACTCCCGGAAGAGATCCCTTCCAGTAGCTCTTCTGTTGAATTTTAAAGATTTCACCATACCTTATAATGTGACCAGAAAAATAATCTCAGGGGAGGTGTGGCAAATACACGCAGGGCTCCTGTGTGACATCCATTTCATTAGGGAACAAGTAAGGGACACCGTCTTTACCTTTCTCACAGTGAGGTCCGTAGAATCCATCAGGACACTCACAGACACGTCTTTCGTTACAAAATCCTCCGTTTCGGCACCCTCCTGGGCATTCAGCTTCACCAAAGAGAAACAAGATTAATGGACATCTTTGACATCATTACAGCAAACATGAAAAGGTAGTGGACATTCTTCCCCGCAGTGCATCAATGATCATAATTTATTGAATACTTCCACCTTTTTCTCTCTATACCACTTGTACTTCACTAAGTCTTCTTCCAAGTAAGATTCCGCATCTCTCAATCTTACTTCCTTCACGGAAAACGGCAGAGCAAGCCTTATTCTGCCTTCATCTCCACCTATCAACCTACTGTACCTCCTTAAATTCATGCTAGAATAGAATGATTGATAGTGCCCTCAATAACGGCTTTCAAAGGGCAGAATGACCTCTTGGTACATCTTTGCAGAACTGAAGGCTCCAAGAGCTTAATTCTATGCTGGAAAACCTTGCACTGGGATGGGAGAGGAGCCAGGCCTTCAGGCTTAAATGGGCATGGGGGGTGGTGAGGTGCCTTGGCCCAGCAGAGATCGCTACCATGATGGTGGCACCCCGTCCTCCACAGAGGTCAGCAGTGCCAAGCTTTGGGAGACAGTGGGGAGTGTTGCCTTCACAGGTGGCAGTTGCTGGTAATGACTGCCAACCTTGCTAGAAGGATCTAGAACAAGAAAAGGGGGAAAATTTGTGACCATACCTAAGATACACCTGGCAACTTCCAAAGATTGGGTTGGGGGAGAGGGAGGAGAGGTAGAAAACAGGGCATTTTGAAGGAGGCATTAGGGATGCCTAAAATTGTGAGTGGGGTCCAAGCAGAGAAGGTCTTGCTTGGTACTGTTAATGACCCTTGTGTTTATCACCTCTCCTCCCATTGGTGTGATTATAATTATACATTTACCCACCTACCTACCTACCTATAATTGTTTATCCAAATCACACCTGGAAGCTTTATGAGCTTTCTCTTTAATCACCATCACTGATTACCTTGTTGACACGTTTTAAAGAAGATAGCATTTTGTGGTGTCTGTAGGATGGTGTTGCCTTCAGAATTCATTACAATCACATTCACTTCAAATGCTGCCACTCCGTCTTGCTTTCCAAGGCACGGGAAACCAACTTGAACAACTAAAGAAAAAGAAAGTAATGATACACACTTTATCTAGTCCATTCCAGTTTTACAGAAATCTTAGTAAGAGTGACAAAGAACAAAGCAACAATGCCCACATTCCATTATTTGACATTCTTGTACCTCCATCAGTGTAGGGAGTGTATTTTGATGACCTGGGCATTCTCCACAGAACTTGGACCTGATGCTGGGTGGAGAAAGAATGAATTACCCTACCACCATGGAATCGGGGATATTTTGTATGTAGTCTGTCTTGTACTATCTTGAAAATGTTTTCTCTGAAAATTAAAGGTACAGATATGCAGCATAGATTAATTAATTAGGGGAAGAAACTTTGTGGACATCTTCATCAGCCTCTATTATAAAATATCCCCAAAACAGCTACAAAGCAACACTTCAGAATCCATTAAATAAAGCCTTATAAGCAATATCCCACTAGTTTATTTTTACTCTGTGCTTCAAAGTGACAAAATGTGTTTTTTGGAAATAGTCTATAAATCAGACTAGACTCCAATCATTGAATTAAGTTAATGAAGTTAATATTTTCTCCTGCTATTTGTTAATATTAAGAAGTGTCCGTATGTTGGGAATCTAGAAGAGAGTTTGGTGTGATAAAATAATGTCATGATAGCCTTATATCTAATAGTTTAAGTTCCTAAAGAGGAGGCCACTGCTATTTTGTGAGTCTAGCGATCACTTGGGGTGTGTATGTACTGATTTTGGAACTAATGATGTGGTTGTACAAAGAGGCTGAGAAATCATGGAATTCCGTAAGTCATTGGGTGGAAATTGGCTCAAGTCATGGCTGAGAGGCTGCTTATTAAATTTCTAAAATCCACTTGATTATAATAACGTGTCTGCTGAGAATGATCTAGCTGATCCAATAGACTGTAGTTCTTCCTTACAAATAGGAAAAAAATATTGCTAATAGGTATACACATGAAATTTTACTTCATTTTATTTTTGTATGGCAGGTAATAGTTACTGCCAAGTTTAGGAAAATTATAGCAAGCCAAGAAAAATCCTTTCCCTTAGAGTTTTCATAAACCTTTCCTCTAGGTTTATAAGAAAAAATGAGCTGGAAATTTGCTCTTTTCCATAAGGCATTGCACACAAACTCGTCATACAGTTTTCTAAACGTGCTTTGGCAACCAAAAATGCCTCTCAAGGTTTTGGCATTGCCAGTGTTCATTACTGTGCCAGTCTCAAAATAACATGGATTTCCAGTTCTCCTGCATCTTAAGAGGTTGGCATTGCAAATAATCAATTAAATGATGAAAAGGATATACGGATATCCTTTTAACAGAAATAAGAAGAGAGAGAAAACCAAAATTGTATCTGAAGTTCCAAAGTAAAATTGTCCCCATTGAAAGCCTTGGTTTAAAGAAACCTTACATATGAAAATGCCAATTTACAAAACATGAAAATCCATCGTAGGGATTTCCATTTCAGGAGGAAGCAAAGGAGCTGGCAAATAATTTCTTTCCATTGTTAACTTTTATAATTTTCACTTTGTTCAATTATAAAATTTTATTTACCTTTCTCATGAATCTTTTTTGGTTTACTTGATTATTTATTATTATTTTTAATTAAATTTATTGGGGTGACATTAGTTAACAAAATTAAGTAGGTTTCAAGTGTACAATTCTCTGATATGTTATCTGTATATTGCATTGTGTGCCTGCTACCCAAAGTCAAATCTTCCGTCACCAAAGACTAGCTTTAGCTCAACGGTTCCTTCCAGTTGAGCCTGTTCTCATGAATCTTTTATATGGACTGGTAGGCCAGTAATTGCCCTGAGGTATACAAAGATACCTAAAGATACAATGTTTAGAATCTTCCTCATCACATGTAATCATCCAAACTATTATGTTCCAGGTGTATCTTTTTCCTGGACCTTCTTCAGCCTCCATTTTGCAGCCCACCTGATTCTTTTAAAAAGGCTCATAAGTTTTATTTTGGCTTTCCGAATCTTGGTAAAAAAGGGTTTCTAAGTAAACTCTTTGTTTCTGTTTATCACACTGTCAAATTTCAAAACATATCTTGAATGTTAAATATCAAAAGCCACATTATTATTATATGTATAGGAAATTCGGTTAAGAATACTTACTAGTTTGTCCATGTTTTCAGATGTGCTAAAAGCAAAACCATTTACAAATCTGGTTAAAGTATGACTATGTGTTCACATGCTCCAGGCATCTGGGGGTGCTTTTGGAGAGTTTGGGGTGCTTGCATGAAAGTGTGTGATTCTCTGACGTGGCCTGACAGTCAGTTGAAGTAGTGAGATGCACAGAGAGTTTCCTGGCCTGTGCTTCTAAAAAATACGGCTCTGAACAGGCCTGGGAAGAAGAACAAGGATATAAAATCCAGCGGAAACATCAAGGAGGAAAACACACCATAAGTAACTTTCTTTAGGGCTTTCAAGATGAATTTCTCCCTCTAAATGGTTAAGTAAAGTTTGAATCAAAACACAAAGGGCTCATCCATTCAATGAATATTGAGTGACTACCATGTGCCAGGCCCTGTTCTAAACACCGGGGATACTTTAGTGCAGAAGACAGATAAAAACAGCTGCTTTTATCTTGGTGCTTGTTTTAGTGACTTATTTTGAAGACATTTTGCAATAGTAAAATCTCTTAATCATTAAAAGTCTTAAAAATATTCATTTCTTGATGGACACTTAGGTTGTTTCTGTGGCTTGGCTACTGTAAATAGTGCTGCTATAAACATGTGGGTGCAGATATCTTTTTGAATTAGTGTTTTCATTTCCGTTGGATGTACTCCTAGAAGTCAAGTTGCTGGGTCATATGATAGTTCTGTTTTTAATTTTTTGATGACCCTCTGTATGGTTTTCCATAGTAGCTGTACAGTTTACAGTTCCACCGACAATGCGGAAATGAGCTCTTTTCTCGACATTCATGCCAGCATTTGTTATTACTTGTCTTTTGAGCCTAATCATTCTAACAGGCACAAGGGAATGTCTTATTGTGGTTTTAATGTGCACTTACCTAATGACTAGTGATGTGGAGCAACTTTTCATGTACCTGCTGGCCTTTCATGTGTCTTCTTCGGAGAAATGTCTACTCAGGTCCTTTGCCCATTTTTAAATTATGTTCTTTTTGCTATTGACTAGTATAAGTTTTTTATATATTTTGGATATTAACCCCTTATCAGATGTATGGTTTGCAAAAGTTCATTCCTATTTCGTAGCTTTTCTTTTCATTTTGTTGATGGTTTCTTTTGCTGTGCAGAAGCTTTTTAGTTTGCTGTAGTCCCACTTGTTTGTTTGTTACTTTATTACTTGTGGTTTAGGTGTCAATCCAAAAAATTACTACCGAGACCCATGTCAAGGAGCTTTATTCCTGTGTCCTCTTCTAGGACTTTCATGGTGTCAGGTTATACATTTAAGTCTTTAATCCATTTTGAGTTAATTTTTGTGAGTGGTGTATGTGTTAGGCTCATTTCAGTAACTGACTTTTGTGAAACCTGTGCTCTACCCAGACTAGATTCCTTTCAGTTCCCAAAGAAGTGGCACATGCCCACAGTGCCCTGACTCTGCATACCTGCCCTGCTGTGTGGAGTGTTCTTTCTCCTCTTTTCTGTCCAGTGTTCTACTCACCTGTCAAGATGAAAATTAAACTGCACTTGTTCTTCGTAGCCTTTCCTAACACCCCCTGCTTATATCACTTCACTTATATTTCACAAATACCTCTCTCAACGATTGCATTAAAATATCATGATTTAATTAGGATTCTGCATCCTTTGCTAGACATGAGATTTTCAAGGCAAGGCCCATATCTTATTCAGTTTTTAAAAATTATATTTTATTGATTAGGCTATATGGTTGTCTCAGTTTTTCCCCTTTGCACTCCTCACCCAGCACCGCCCAGTCCCTCAGGCAATCCCCATACCATTGTTCATGTCCATGGGTCATGCGTATAAGTTCTTTGGCTACTGCATTTTCTATACTTTACATCCTCATGGCTATTCTGTAATGACCTATTTGTACTTCTTAATCCCCTCACCTCTTCACACATTTTTCCCCACCTGACTCCCATTTGGCAACCATGAAAGCATTCTCCATGTCCTTGATTCTGTCTCTGTTCTTATGGTTTGTTTAGTTTGTTTTTTAGATTCAGTTGTTGATAGATATGTGTTTTTTGCCATTTTATTGTTCATGGCTTTGATATTATTCTTTTTCTTCAATAAATTCCTTTAACATTTCATATAATAATGGTTTGGTGATCATGAACTCCTTTAGTTTTCTGTTGTCTGGGAAGCTCTTTATCTGTCCTTCAATTCTAAATGATAGCTTTGCTGGGTAGAGCAATCTTGGCTGTAGGTCCCTGGTTTCCATGACTTTGAATATTTCTTGCCAATCTCTTCTTGCCTGCAAAGTTTCTTTTGAGAAATCAGCTGACAGTCTTATGGGAACTCCCCTGTAGGTAACAAACTGCTTTTGTCTTGATGCTTTTAAGATTCTCTCTTTGTCTCTAACCTTTGGCATTTTTTATTATGATGTATCTTGGAGTGGGCCTCTTTGCATCCATTTTGTTTGGGACTCTCTGTGCTTCCTGGACTTGTATATTTATTTCCTTCACCAAATCAGGGAAGTTTCTTTCATTATTTTTTCAGGTAGATTTTCAATTTCTTGCTCTTTTTCTTCTCCTCCTGGCACCCCAATGATGCAAATGTTGAAATGCCTGAAGTTGTCCCAGAGGCTGCTAATACTATCATCATTTTGGGGGGATTCTTTTTTCTTCTTATTGTTCTAATTGGTTGGTTTTTTGCTTCCTTATGTTCCAAATCATTGATTTGTTTCTTGGCTTCATCCACTCTACTGTTGTTTCCCTTTAAATTGTTCTTTACTTCAATTAGTGTATACTTCATTTCTGACTACATTTTTATGCTGCTGAGGTCCTCATTAAGTTCCTTGAGCATCCTTACAACCAGTGTTTTGAACTCTGCATCTGCTAGATTGCTTATCTCCATTTTGTTTAGCTCTTTTTCTGAAGTTTTGATCTATTCTTTTATTTGGGCCATGTTTCTTTGTCTTCTCCTTTTGGCAGCCTCCCTGTGTTTGTCTCTATGTACTAGGTTGACCTGTCTTGGTAGCATGGCCTAATGTAGTAGGTGTCTTATAGTGGCACAGCTTCCCCTATCACCCAAGCTGGTATTTGAAGTGTGCCCTTTGTGTGGGCTGAGTACACCCTCCACTTGTAGTTGAGCCTTGATTGCTGTTGGCAGGTCAATGGGAGGATTTACCCAGGCCCGTCAGCTGCAAGGACTGGCTGTGACCATTGACCTCCAATATCCACCCTCTGTGGAGGATCAGCTGTGCTTGAGCAAGGTGGTGGTGCTCCAATGTGGTCCATACCTGTCCACTGGGTGTGCAGACTCTGGGGTTTCCCAGGTGGTGCAGGAAAAGATCAGTCCCCACCTTTGTTCTGCCCAGGGCCACCTTGCCTGAGGTATAAACCAGTCTGAGATGGCAGCTATTTGTGCTGGCTTTGGAGATTCCCAAGTAAAGCCAAACCTTGAATCTAGGCTGGCTGCTGCTAGTGCTGGGCCTGAGGACAATTAGCAAGATGTGCCGTAGTTGGGGGATTACTGAGACTGGCTGTTGCTTATTTCATAGGATTTAGGAGGTTGCGAAGCATGAGCCAAGACCAGCCATTCATTGGATAAGTAAGGGTTAACAGTTTCATGGACCCACCAGTTGGGTGGGATGTAGTCTCAGGGGATCTCCAGGGCAGGGTGAACAGTGTTAGCCAGGTTGATGGAGTCTCAGATATGGCTCCCACCTGCTGGCTCTGTGGGGGGAGGGCTCAGAAAGGGGCAATGGCCTCTGCTGCCTTTCTCTCTGAGAGAAAGCTGTCCCCTAGCTTGTACCTTGATGTCAGACACTTCAGTTACTCCCTGTATGCTATTGGGGCCTTTCAAGCTTCTACACCAGTGCTAGGGCTCATAGGGAGTCAGTGTGAGTAAGTCCATGTGGGTTCTTTAAGGGGTACTGCTTGGGACTCTAGAAGTTTCTTCCACTGACTTAATCCCCGCTGATTTTTGCATCCAGAAGTAACGGGAACTTATATTCTTGACACCAGAACTCTGTGCTGGAGGGATCTGATATGTGGCTGGGACTCCTCACTCCTGAGATATTCCTCTTGAATTTTTACCCACCACACGTGGATGTAGGACTACCCCATTCTGCACCTCTACTCCTCCTACCAGTCTGGATGGAGGTGGTTTCTTTAATTCCATAGTTGTCAGACTTCCATTCAACTTGATTTATGATGGTTCTGGGTGATGGTTTTTCTATATTTTAGTTGTAATTTTGATGTGGTTGTGCGAGGAGGTAAGCCATGTTTACCTATGCCACCATCTTGATCAGAAGTTTCTTTATTCATTTTTGTAATCTCAGCATCTGGTATTTGTCTGTCACAACCTAGGTACTGACAGACACAAAGACATACCTTATGGGAGACACATCAATACACCTTTATACACACACACATTTGCACATGCATGCACACTCACACACATACACAGAAAGACAAAAATTCACCTTAGACAGTGGGAAATATAGAGAATAAAATATTAACAATGTATTTTCAGAAAAACACATGTACAAAGGAAAAGGAACATTGAAAACAGAAAAAGCATAGTTCTCTACTTCCAAGGACTAATAGAAATGTGAAAATTGTAATGTGCTTTTGCAGCAATAAGCATGTGAGTAGAGAGCCACTTTGAAATTTGGCCAGAAGAAATTTGGCCAGATGCTGTAGAATCCAGTGCAGTCTAGGTCGTATGGTCAAAACTGAGATAAATTAAAACACTCAGAAAAACTAAAGCAGATTGAAATAAATCACATGGCATTCAAGTATACATTCATATGCAATTGATTGCATATAAACGAACTCTTATTTAAAGTAAACAACAAACATATTCTGATTAAATATCTCTTCCACACTGAGATGGGCATGGTACTCATACAGCCTCAGTCTTTGGTTACCCGAGTCATTGCCTTCACAAGGGAAAAAGGTGAGAGAGGTGGGAGAGAGCTCATTCTCAACACCACATAATTATACACTGCTCCGTGATTATAAATCATCCCACACAAACAGTCATCAGTGCTCCAAGCTGTGCTGACAGCCATTCATTCTCTCAGCAAATACTGAGCAGCTACTCTGAGCTTCACTTTCTGTTAAGAACTGGGTCACCAAGAAGATGATCCAGCATTAGCACCTATTTTAAAGTTTCTAGACATTGGATTCCTGAAAGCCTTGATTGAGAAACACCACTGGTCTGTTGGTTTCATGGTATGACAGAGTGTTCAAAGAAGCAAAACCTTGGCTTTTTGGAAATTTTATGTTTTTTGTTATCCAACTCAGTAATTTTACGGAACCACCCTGCAGTTTGTATTTCCTGTTTTTGTTCTCTACAGATGCCAGAAGGCAGGCACTTCATAACTGTTAAAGATCAAGAGTTTTCTTTTTCAATGTTTAGGCATATAAGGAGTCTGTAGGATAAAAGAACAGCTTAGCAGCTTGGGGGTATAAAATAGACCAAGAGAATAATGAACACTACCTGAATGCTTAGGACCATAGACACACTGATTTGGTTACTTTTTAATAATTCAAGGTACCCTCACTGCTCCTACGGTGGGGGCTGAGCTAATGAGGCTAATGAATAACTGCCCTGCAATGGGCTGAAATTCCCATAAACTTCTTGCACCTGCATTTTTGCAAACAAATCCTACATCTGCCTCCAAAACCTATGTGTGTGGGGGAGGAGTTTTACATGCAGAGTGTGTGTGAGTGTGTGTGCATGTGCACAAGTCACCTGGTCCCAGAGGCTTGTTCTTTTCCAGGTCACCTGGCCCAAAGCATCATCCATTTTTTCCTCTAAATTTTATTACTTATAAAGATTCTATACTATTAGAACGTGATGTATCTAAACATGATCTATTAAAATATTCTCAAATCATATGTTCAGAGTCTTTTTGTTTCAGTATCCTAAAAAGTAAAATTTCAGTAAGCTTTTTTCACTACACACAAAAAGTGAATAAAGCTGGAAGACTTAAGATACAAGCATTAAATTAGAAATTCAAAAAATCAAGGATGTGTAATTAATGTAATTATGAATTTTATGGGCTACAGTGAGCTTGTATTCTTTCAATAATCAGAAAAAGACAAAGGGAACATGGTTCTGGCCAAGATGGAGGCATAGATAGATGTGCTTTGTTTCCTTACACAACCAAAAGAAGAATAACAATGAATTTAAAACAACCAGAACTTCCAGAAAAATCAACTGTATGGAAGTCTGAAAACCAAGGAGTTAAAGAAGAAACATTCATCCAGACTAGTAAGAGGAGTGGAGATGGGAAGCTGGGGCAGAGAGGAAGCTTGACAAGGTGGGTACTGGCTGACCAGGTGGGTGGGGTGGTGGCTGGTGGACTGGGTCATCCCATATTTGCATGTGGATAAACCGGGAGGAACAACTGGGGAGTGAGACAGACCACTGCAACCCAGGGTTCCAGTGTCAGGAAAATAAAATCTCAGAACCTCTGGCTGTAAAAATCTATGGAGGTTGCGGTGGCAGGCAAAACTCCCAGTCCCACAGGAGAGTCTATTGGACAGGCCCAAGGAAGCCTACAACATCCACAAGCCCATCCACAAGGGAATCAGTACCAGAAAGCTGCAATTTGCTTGTGGGAAGCAAGGGAAGTGACTGAAAGCAGGGAGAGAGCCAAGCAAGCGGCATTGTTCCCTCTCTGAGCCCTCCCCTACACACAGTGCCACAATGCAGTGAAGTGGGTTTCCCTGCCCTAGCAAACACCTAAGGCTCTGTCCCTTACAATGTGAAAGGTATGCCAAGATAAAGAAATATGGCCCAAATGAAAGAACAGATCAAAACTCCAGAAAACAACTAAGCGACAAGGAGATAGCCAGCCTATCAGATGCAGAATTCAAAACACTGGTAATCAGGATGCTCACAGAAATGATTGAGTATGGTCACAAAATAAAGGAATAAGTAAAGGCTATACAAAGTGAAATAAAGAAAAATATACAGGGAGCCAACAGTGAAGGGAAGGAAACTGGGACTCATATCAATGATTTGGAACAGAAGGAAGAAATAAACATTCAACCACAACAGAATGAAGAAACAAGAATTCAAAAAAACGAGGAGAAGCTTAGGAACCTCTGGGACAACTTTAAATGTTCCAACATCCAAATCATGGTGCCAGAAGAAGAGGAAGAGCAAGAAATCGAAAACTTATTTGAAAAAATAATGAAGGAAAACTGCCCTAATCTGGCAAAGAAAATAGACATGTAAGTCCAGGAAGCTCAGAGAGTCCCAAAAAAGTTGGGTCCAAGGTGAAACACACCAAGACACATCATAATTACATTACCTAAGATGAAAGATAAAGAGAGAATCTTAAAAGTAGCAAGAGAACAGGAGACAGTTACTTACAAAGGAATTCCCATAAGACTGTCAGCTGACTTTTCAAAAGAAACCTTGCAGGCAAGAAGGGGCTGGAAAGAAGTATTCAAAGTCATGAAAGACAAGGACCTACATCCAAGATTACTCTATCTAGCAAAGCCATCATTTAGAATGGAAGTGCAGATAAAGTACTTCCCAGATAAAGTTAAAGGAGTTCATCATCACCAAGCCCTTATTATATGAAATGTTAAAGGGACTTATCTAAAAAATAGAAGATGAGCAAAAATATGAACAATAAAATGATAACAAACTCACAACTATCAACAACTGGACCTATAAAAAAAAAAACTAAGCAAACAACTAGAATGGGAACAGAGTGACAGAAATGGAGATCACATGGAGAGTTATCAGTGGGGAGGGGAGGAGGAGGATGGGGGAAAAGGTACAGGGAATAAGAAGTATAATTAGTAGGTATGGAAGAATAGTATAGGAAATGGAGAAGCCAAAGGACTTATACGTATGACCCATGGATATGAACTAAGGGCAAGAATGCTGGAGGGACAGGACGTACAGGACAGAGGGGGATAAAGGGGAGAAAAAAATGGGACAACTGTAATTTCATAATCAATAAAATATACTTAAAATTTTTTTAATCATAATGAAAGACAAAGGGAAATTTTTTAACATAAATGGAAATTGAGAGACATGTTATATATTTGTTTTATTCCTGACAGTTTCTATTTTTTAAAGCAAAATATGTGATCAAGAAAAATTTTATAAAAAATCATCTCCGACTAAACAGGAACATGGCATGAGACATGTCACATTGTGTCAGACATATGACAGGGCCATATTCCAAGAACTTGGTGTCCAGAGTGCCTTTCTTGTCTCCAAATGTAGTAAAATGCCAGCAGTGCCATGTGAGTGGAAACGGGATATCCACGTCTCTGGGATGGGATATCCGTATCCCTGGAGCTACAAATCACAGGCAAATGAATCTCGAGAACCCCAGGCCTCACTTATTCACATTCACATGGGCTTCCTAGAACCTCAAAGCCGTCTAGATTGGAAGCAGATCCTTTGGGAGGGATGCTAGTCACACCGCAGCACTGGGATGACCCAAGAGAAACTCAGATTCACTCTTCCTGTCTACATCCACACTGGCACTTATGCCAGGAGATTAGGAAAACTCTGTGTCTGTTTGGTCCCCAGCTCTTACACTGCTGGAATGTGGCAATGCTAAGCCACTGGAAGTAGTAGGTAACTGCAACCTGAAGATGGACTTTGTAAGCATTCCTGATTTCCTGATTATTTCGTGGATTTTAAATTAGCTTCTAATGAGAGCTTTGTTTGATATCTGACAAAAGTTATTCTAATATTCCTCCAGAAGAATAGAATAATTTTTTAAAAAGGTTTTGCTATCAATTATTTTTAAAAATATCATAAAAGTACCAATATTACAATGTCAGAAGAATATGCTCTAAAACAACCCCTTATGTTAGAAGAAGTTAATATAAAATAAAGAGCATATCTTGAATCAATTTGACTTTTCAAATTGGTAAACTTGATGACTCAGAAAAATAATTCAGGTTAAAGCCTCACCTCATACTGT
>VMDR010008672.1:0-35875 GCA_007922815.1 Macrotus californicus | reverse complement strand
CCAATGTTCATAGCAGCACAATTTACAATAGCCAAGTGCTGGAAGCAACCTAAGTGCCCATCAGTAAATGAGTGGATCAAAAAACTGTGGTACATTTACACAATGGAATTCTACGCAGCAGAGAGAAAGAAGGAGATCCTACCCTTTGCAACAGCATGGATGGAACTAGAGAGCATTATGCTAAGTGAAATAAGCCAGGCTGTGAGGGAGAAATCCCACACGATCTCACCTCTTACTGGAACATAATCAACAAAAGAAATCAGCAAACAAAATACAACCAGAGACATTGAAATTAAGAACAATCTAACAATGGCCAGAGGGGAAGGGGGAGGAGACAGTGGGGGGAAGCGTTTCCAGGAAACACTATAAAGGACACATGGACATAACCAAGGGGGAGGGTGGAAGCAGGGGAGGGGGGTGGGATTGGCTGGGGTGGGGGGCAGTGGTGGGGGGAAAATGCAAACAGCTATAATTGAACAACAATAAAGTAATTTTTAAAAAAGAACGAAATGGAGCTAAAAGTGCAACCAGGACAATCTAGCAACTTCCTGTGGCCCTGGTGTTCTTGACCACGCTGTGTGAAGAAGAAATATTCATTCCTCTTTAACTCCTCTCTTTCCAAAATACAGTTCTTAGGGTTGCATGACTCTTGACAGGATACTAACCCATATTAAGAGAACATTTATTAATATCAGTTAAGGAGAGAATTAATAAATCCTGGGTATAGGACAGTGTTCTAGAGTACAGAAGGCTCACAGACACAGAAAATACAATTCTTGTCCTCAAAGAACTTACAGTTTTACAGGAATGATTAAGACAAGTGCACAATTGAACATGGTGCCAGGAATAATTAGGTAGAGTCATTAGAGTTCAATAAAGTCTTCTGACAGTTAAAGGCAGATCTATTTCTGTTTGAAAGGGAAAGTTTCAAAAAGATGTTCACATTTGAGATGGACCTAGAAAGATGAGTTGATTTGGATCGGCAGGAATGGAAGTAGAAGAACTAAGCATTTCCAGGGAGAAGGAACAGCAGGAGCAAATATTTATGTAGAGTTGTGAATGGGTAGGGAAGATTTAAGTGGTCCCATTTGACCAGGGTTTAGGATATAGGGGAGAGCAGTGAGTAATCTTCATTGGAAGATAGCCTTGGAAAGTATTGTGAAAAATGAGGTGTTTGGGCTACCCAGCAGAAAGATTAATCTTTGTAGGGTAGTGGTAGGGGCATAGTTAAGAGGCTATTGTAGTAATCCAGGCAAGAGGCAGTAGGGCTTCAATGGAAGCCATGAGATTGGACAGAAAGGGACTGGTGTGATCAATATTGCAGAGTCAGATTCTCTACACCTAAGTTGATGTGGAACCAGGGGTAAAGTACCCTACGAGCTCACACACAGATTCAGACAATAGGCAATAAGAAACAAGTTTTTCGAGCTGGTTGTGCAGGAAGTTGATGAGTTTGGAATTAGACGTGTTAAATATCCAGAAAAATATATCTAGTAAATAGTGGGAGCTATGGACCTGGAGCTTAAAAGAGCATTTCTGTAATTCTTTACATAGAGGCTATATAGTTGAAGTCATGAAAATAGATGATATTGCCAAAATAAGTATGGGGCAAGGGGGAAAGGTCAAGGATCGAAATACAAAGAGTGGAGAAGCTGTGGACAGGGTTGGGAACAGCAGCATGAGAAACAGAGGAGAAGACTGGGTGGTACACAGAGGGCGAAGTCAAGAAAGGAGAGAGAAGATGCCACAGAATGGAGGCCGTCCTCCCAGGCTGGAGGTTCCTGAAAGCTCCAGGAATGATTCTTACGTGTGTCTGGTTTTGCGAGTACAGCACTGTCACGTCAACAGAGAGATGAAGAAGAAAGAAAATGTTCCATGTGATCGACCACCGATATGTGGGATTTCTCTCCTAAGGGTATGGTTCCTCCACAAAGAGGCTTCTGTTTGCGGTGGGAGTTAGGGTTAGAAGACTGGTCCAGGCTGCTGTAAGCACCATCACCAGCCAGCTAAGGATCAGTAGGCAGTGCACATGTGTGCCTCACTGTTGTTCATTGTCCCTTGCAAGACAGGTGTTTGATAGGTATTGACAATGTTGAGAGAAACTTCAGGTCTGCTGACCAACCCTATTTTGCTGTCTCCTCAGAATCTGTCATAGGGAACTGCATGGATAGAAGTTCTCCAGGACAAGCAATGGAGCTGCCAGATCATAATGGACTTGGGTATCCAGCACGCCCCTCAGTCAATGAGCACCACAGGCCTCGGACCCTCCAGAGACACCATACAATCCAGAATAGCGACGATGCTTATGTATGTTGGTCCCTCCTGCTTCTCAGAAGTGGAATCATACCAATCCAACCCCGGAAACAAAACTTAGTAATGTTGGGTAGCACGTACTCCTCCAGTCTATCAACCAGAGTCCAGCACTTCTGTGAACTAAGGAAGCATATCTGTGAATCACCTGAACAGACAAGCCCTTAACTCCAGTATAATCTCAGTAGAATCTACTCTCCAATTTTAGACTGAGGAATCCAGAGTAGTTGCCATCTGTCGCCTCTAGCCTTAGTTATTCAACTTCTACCCAAACCATCTAAAACTCAAGCCCCAGCAAATGAATGCTTAGGCTCTTAGCTGGTTTTCTGGCAGGTACATTGAACTTACTCAGATAAAGAGAGCTACCCTGTTCAGCAATGCTTTGTTTTCCTAGGGCAGACTCCTGGAGCAGCACCAATTAATGCAGTAGCAACTAGCCACAAGTAGCTATTCAAATTTAAATGTAATTAAGTTAGAAATTTAGTTCCTCAGTCACTTCAGTCACATTTCAAGTGCTTAGTAGCCGCTGTGGCTCGTGACTCCATACTAGACAGCACAGTAGGACGTTTCCGTCCTCGCAGAGAGCCCTGTAAGACTCCTCGTGGTGAAGGGGATTGGTCAGAAACATGGTTTGGAAGGCCATGTAGGTGTCAAGGGCAAATATCTGCCAGCTGAGATTCACCATGCCCTCCCCCACCTTACCCACTCTAAGGGCAGAAGCTGCAGCAGTTTGCCACACTGTCCCTGTTGCAGCCCCCTTTGGATGGCACTGTGCAAAGGAGGGGCATCTGGGAGTACTCCTTGGGAGTGGTGCCTGAGCTCATTTAGAGGGAACAGCTATCTCTAAAGGTTACCTATGTGTTGTATCTTGTTTGATATCTTTACCTACTTTCCTAATCATTTTCTGCAGGTGCAGCTGGATAACTTGCCAGGAATGAGTCTTGTGGCTGGGAAGGCACTTAGTTCTGCCCGGATGTCAGATGCTGTCCTCAGTCAGTCCTCGCTTATGGGGAGCCAGCAATTTCAGGATGGGGAACATGAGGGTAAGGAGCCTCACACATGGGGCACCCCAGAGAAGTCCCTAGAACTCCCCCCGCTCCCATTTTGACCAGTGACTGCTTTCTTCTTCAGTAGGAAGAGTCCATGGGGTGCCACAGCGTCCCAGAGGTGTTCTGGACACAGAACTCTTCCCCACTTCTCTTTCACCGAGCATGCGTGTATAAATAAAGGAGCATGCTTTCTGGCTGAGTGCAGAGATACCACATTTCTGTTTATAATGCTTTGTTAAGATACTCCTTTAATAACTGTTTTTCTGGTTCTGATTAGAGGGCACTGTGTCCAAATAGAATATGTCTGCCTCTCCTTAGAACCAGTTAAGGAAAGGTATCATAATAGATATAAAGCACAGGCCTTGGAATGGACAAGTCTGCAGGAAACCCTGTCTGCCCTTCACAGGCTACATGGGCAAGGCACTCAGCCTTTCTGAGTCCCAGCATCCTCCTCTGTAGAGTGGCAGAAACAGTAGAACCTGTATCCTAGATGGTGGTGTGAGTGTCACCTGCCCTAGTGAGTTTAAAGTGCTTGGAACTATTCCTAGAGTGTAGAGAGTTCCCAGTAATCAGTGTCTACTAGCAAAAAATTAACTTCTCCCTTAAAGAGGGAAGTCTTCCTGAAGGAGCAGTATTCTATCTTCTCCCACACTACAGTTGTTGATAGGGCTTGATGGTGGGAGACATCGTAACGGGAGGAAATGGAACTTAGAAGAATCCTGGCTTCCAGCCTATAGGCACTAAACACAGTGATGGTCTGCTGTGAGCTAGGATTCAGGCTGGGAATCAGGCTATGGGTACTCAGACTTCTCTTCCTCCTCTCTCTCCCTGTTGTCCACCTACCCCCCACTTCTTGCTCCCAGAAAATCTCATATGTTCTTTCTGGTCTTCAGAATGCAGGGAGAGTCTAGGAGATCATGAGCACCTAGACCTGACTGATGGCAGCCAGCATTTGAACTCCTCCTGCTACCCATCAACATGTATAACAGACATACTGCTCAGCTATAAGCACCCTGAGGTCTCCTTCAGCATGGAACAGGCAGGAGTGTAACAGGAACCAAGAGTAAGTATTACCCGGGCCAAACCAGCCCCTTGGCTCAGTGCCAGCTCCTGATCCTGTCAGGAGAGTCCTTCCGTGTGAACCCCACAATACCCTTCTTTCCTTCCTGGTCTGTTATTAAGCACTGTGCTAGTTGTTTGGGGATGTGGGTAGAAGACAGAAGATAGAAGAAATGCTGGCCATAGTCCATTGGTTTAACTATGGGGATAAGACATGTGTTGTAATTACAAGTCCTGTAACAGCTTTCTCAGAGACAGTGAGTGAGCTGCAGCTTTGGAAGATGGGACACCTCTGGCTAGGGTAATAAGGAAAGGAGCTGGTCTTTAAACTCAGTTCTGAAAGATGAAGCCCAACGAGAAAACACATCCAGCCATAATATTTCAGCCTGTGCTGCAAGTGGCAGAATATTCTAGATAGAGGCAATAGGTGATCAGAGACCAGTGGTAGAAAAGGGGTCAATTGGCCTGGCTGGAGTAATGCCTAAAGGAATGTAGTAGGTAGTATTGGTCCTTTGAAAACTCTGACAGAAAAGACTCGATGGAAGTTAAGCCATCTGGCAAATCCATATTAGAGCCTCAATATGGCATATCTCTTTAAAAACCTGAGGTAAAAGTGAACCAGAGACTTTTGGCCAAGATGGAGGCGTAGGTAGATGTACTTTGCCTCCTCCCACAAACAAAAGAAGGACAACAACAAATTTAAAGACAAAAAATAATCAGAACTGCCAGAAAATTGAACTGTGTGGAACCAAGGAGTTAAAGAAGAAACATTCATCCAGACTGGTAGGAGGGGCGGGGATGGGCAGCCAGAGCAGAGAGGACTCGCAGCAAGGTGGCAGTGGATGACAGGGCGGGTGAGGCGGCAGCTGGCAGACCGCACAACCCAGGGTTCCAGTGCAGGGAAATAAAGCCTCAAACACTCTGACTCTAAATCCTGTGGGAATTGCAGCAGTGGGAGAAACTCCCAGTCTCACAGGAGAGTTTATCGGAGAGACTCAAAGGGTCCTAAAACATGCACAAGCCCACCTACTTGGGAATCAGCACCAGAAGGACCCAATTTGCTTGTGGGTAGCTGAGAAAGTGACTGAAAGCCAGTGGAGAGCTGAGCAAGTGGCACTGTTCCCTCTCATACCCCTCCCCTACATACAGCGCCACAACGCTGTGGGATGTGGGTTGCCCTGCCCTGGCAAATACCTAAGACTCCGCCCCTTATGACATAACAGGTGCATCAAGACAGAAAAATATGGCCCAATATGGAAGAACAGATCAAAGCTCCAGAAAAAAATACAACTAAGCGACAAAGAAATAGCCAACCTATCAGATGCACAGTTCAAAACACTGGTAATCAGGATGCTCACAAACTTGGTTGAATTTGGTCACAAATTAGATGAACAAATGAAGGATACATTAAGGGAAATGAAGAAAAATGTACCAGGAACCAAGAGGACGAGAAAGACACCGGGACTCAAATCAATGGTGTGGACCAGAAGGAAGGAAGAAACATTCAACCAGAACAGAATGAAGAAACAAGAATTCAAAAAAATGAGGAGAGGCTTAGGCACCTCCAGGACATCTTTAAACGTTCCAACATCCGAATCACAGGGGTGCCAGAAGGAGAAGAGGAAGAGCAAGAAATTGAAAACTTATTTGAACAAATAATGAAGGAGAACTTCCCCAATCTGACAGAGGAAGTAGACTACAGGAATCCCAGGAAGCTCAGAGAGTCCCAAAGAAGCTGGATACAAGGAAGAACATATCAAGGCACATCATAATTACATTACCCAAGATTAAAGATAAGGAGAGAATCTTAAAAGCAGCAAGAGAACAGGAGACAGTTACCTACAAAGGAGTTCCCATAAGACTATCAGCTGATTTCTCCAAAGAAACCTTACAAGCAAGAAGGGGCTGGAAAGAAGTATTCAAAGTCTTGAAAGGCAAGGACCTACATTTAGAATGGAAGGGCAGATAAAGTGCTTCCCAGATAAGGTCAAGTTAAAGGAGTTCATCATCACCAAGCCCTTATTATATGAAATGTTAAAGGGACTTATCTAAGAAATAAAAGATCAAAAACTATGAATGGTAAAATGACAAACTCAACTATCAACAACTAAACCTAAAAAACAAAAACTAAGCAAACAGCTAGAACAGGGACAGAATCACAGAAATGGAAATCACGTGGGGGTTATCAGTGGGGAGCAGGAGGGGAAAGGGGTACAGGGAATAAGAAGCATAATAGGTAGTCATAAGATAGACAGGGGGAGGTTAAGAATAGTACAGGCAACAGAGAAGCTAAAGAACATATGTACAATCCATGGATATGAACTAAGGAGGGTGGGGAATGCTGGTGGGACAGGGGTAGGGGATGCAGGGTGGAGGAGAAAAAAGAGAAGAAAAATGGGACGACTGTAATATCATAATCAATTTAAAAAAAGAACCTGAGGTGATGTGCGCCAGTCTGTTTTTACTGGTTGCAGCGTATTGAAAACCAGTGTTGTGGCTGGACCGTTCTCGTGCTGCTTAGTGTGGCTGTGTGACGCCCTTTAGCAGTAACCATGGGAAACTCTGAAAAGATGCAGGTTTATTATTTACAAGACCTGGAAATGACACAAATTACACGCCACACCTGGGGCCACACAGCAAGATCTTGAGGGGGCAGGGGATGTTTGGGGAAAGACCTGGTGCTCTGCTTTTACTGGAGTTCAGGGTGGGACCCTGGGGTTTTACGCTCACTCTTCTTGGTGGATGTAAAACAGGTGCGCGGGAAGTGGGAACAAACAAGCCCACAAGGTCAGTTACTGAAATCAGCCGTGATTTCCACAACAAAAGAGGCCCCAGTGGAGGGGGGCTCTTTCTCTGGTCTCCTGGGGGGCAGTGTGTTCATTCAAGACAGTCTGTCTTTGAGTTGGACGCCTGCATAGTCAAGGCTTAAGTCGGGTGCTTGCATTACAAAAAGAAAAAAATCATGCTCATACTATACAGTTGAATTTTTTTAAGTCATCAGTTGAATATTTAAGGCTTTCTCTTTTCAAACTAATCCCCCTCTGTGTCTGCTCTGTTGCAGGTTTGTGTACAGCTGGGGAATAAAATAATGGACTTAAACCAACAGTATCTAGCAGCATTGCACCAAATTGCCATTGTGTTTCTCTCCACCCAGAACGTTGTGGCTCCTTTCCTCACATTTAGTTTGTCAGTGTGCTGTTCTTTGGGGTTCTGAGGGGTTTGCCATGTTTGCTTGTATGACCAAGTCACCAAGGAAATAAACAGGAAATCCACGTTCGCCACCTTTTGTGAAAATGTATTTGATGTATTTCAGTTTGTTGGTTTGGTTTTGGTTTTTTGGTATGTTTTCTTTGGGAGGTGATTTTCTTTCTTTTTTTTTTTAACTTTGCTTCTCTTTTTCTTTCTTGAGACAGAAGAGCAAAACAGTTAGAGTATGAAGGACAGGGGACCCAGAGCTGCCACTCTGCTAGCCTGCGTGCTCGGAGCACCCTTCAGTGCTCCGCTCGGCATTGCACTTCCACAGGAGCAGAAACTAAAGGGTAACACCTTCCGGAATCTTAGTGGCTGGGGAAAGGGAGAGGGGAAGTAGTCGTGGCCTTTGGCACTTGGAGAGCAAAAAGAGAAACCCCAGCCTGGAACCTGGGGAGATCTTTACTGCTGGGATCTGCTGAAAAACATGTCTGGTCCAGCCAAGATCATATTAGAATGTTGGCGTGGAGGCTGAGAGCGACCTGGTGTGGATGGAGTGCCGGCCAGAAGGCCTCAGTGTGAGCTCTTCCTTTGGTGTGTCACTCAGTCCCCTTATAACCGGGAAAGACGGTTGCCCTTACCGTCCTGCAGGTTCTACTCGTGGACTGCGCCTGCAGTGGTGTCTGCGCTTTTGTATCATCTTCCACTCTCATTTTCTATTGTGCTAGAAAGGGAGTAGTTTCTCCGTATTCCATATGTATATACACACACACACACACACACACACACACACTTTTCTCTCTCGGCCTGTTTGTCACGGACAAGAAGACTAGGAGGCCATCTTGGGTCCTGTCTCTTTCCTAAGCTCCTCCCTGGGCATCCTCATTCCCTTTTTAATTCTTGATCATGTAGGAATTGTTTTGGTAAATGTTGATATTATTATTATTATTATTAATAAATAAAAACAAAAGGAATTTTTGTTTAAAAGAGAAATGTTTAACCAGATTCTGTTCTATTTGAATTGTGACTTGCACCTTTTGTTCGAAGTACTTTATTTAGACATTGTAATTGTGAGCAGTTCTTACTTGTGCCAGTGACAGATGTCCCCATTTGAGGCAGTGCAAATGCGATAGCTGTTGTTTGTGTCGCTACCTTTACTTTCCTTCACTGTTAGAAACCAAAGTCTTTTATGCTGGCTGGGGACTGGCGGAGGATCTGGGCTGTCTCCTTTGATCTTCAAAACAAGAAAGAAATAGTAACGATTCTGACTCTTGATCCTTTTTTTCTGAGAGAGTCACTGGTCCCCAGCCCCCCACTCGTCTTTCATCCTGAATTTGCACAGAAGAAAGTGGGTGCCCGCCATGGCCGTCCCGACGTTGCTGACAGGGTCCCCGTGCGGCTCGTTCTTCCACTGCCAGCAGCTCCGCTCCTGGACCCAGGAGCCCTCGATGGGCTCGTAGTGCAGGGCCCTTTCTCAGGGTAGCCCCGTGTTCTCATGGTCCCCAGTCTCCCCCACTGGGTTGGGGCCGCCAGCTACTCACCAGGAGGAGGCAGCCATGAAAGGCCGAACAGCTGCTGCTTGACCTCTCCGTTGTGTTTACATGGAGCTGAATGATGGGAGAGCAGACGGCCACCCCGTGACCACCCAGCGGAGGCCAGCGAGCCCGTTAACCGTGCCACCTTGCGAACTACACTTTTTAAAGATCATCGCTTTGTATTATAGTAACCAATGTGCGCAGTATATGTTGAATGTATATTAATACACTTTCCTATGTCTGTTCTTTGAAAATGTCAGAAGTATTTTTTTTCTTTCTCATTTATGTTGAACTTAAAAAGGATTTTAAAAAATCTCCAGACCCAAGTTTCAGTAAGACCTTTAGCCCCTTTTTTGTGGGCACTTACAACTTAGTAACTTAGTTGGACAGTAGGGGATTGTGACAATAAAGAGCTGATTGCCATCTTATGTCGATATATTATTTACCTTGTGGTTCAGAGTCTAGTTGGGAGAAGTATCCAGGCAGGTGGAAGCAGAAAAAGTCTACCAAGCGTAGGGTGGAGCTTTGAGCAGTGCATCATCTCCGCCTCCGCCTTGTAAAACTAGCGTTCTCTAGAAGCCTGACCTCAGCTCCACACTGTGGTCCCCTGCATCCGGCCTGGACTTTGACACCTCAGAGGGGAGTATTTGAATTTGCCAAATCGGGTGGTAAACAGATCCCTTCAGAGGGCACTCAAGAAGGAATAGCAGGAGGGCCAAATCCTGGGGCCTCGAGGCTGGGCCTTTATAAGGTGACTCCAGTCAGCCCAGTGTTAGGACAACAAGGGGACTTTACTGTAATTTCCCCCTTTTTCCACATCTGGATTCCCAGGGGCGGGACAGCATTTCCAGCAAAGTCCCATGCATGGCCGAGAGAGCTGATTGGAGGTCTTCTGTGAAGAAAGGTTTCTGGAGTGGGGGATACTGAGTTTGTGGAAAGAAGAATGAGGGGAAGGAACTTAACAAAAGCTCTCGAACTCCTGGTGGACTAGAAAGTCACAGTGGGACTGTCCAGGACAGAAAAGAGCTCCTCAAGGAGGGTCTTCCAGCAATCGTCTAAGTCCGCACACTCCTGGGGAAAGCTGGGCGAGTGTCGCCTAAACCAATTCACCCTGCGTGCCTTCCAGCAACTTGTCACAACCTTTTGAAATAGGTGCCACTCCCTCCTAAAGTCAGCCAGGGGGACTTTGGGATGGACACAGAGGGATCTGGGGTGGTGTTTCCCGGATGCGGACCCGAATATCTTGAGTTCTGGAAAAGAGAAGCCATGCTGACAAAGCCTTACTGATCTTTCTGACTTTGTCAGAGGCCCTGCCCCACTCCAGCTGCAAAGATCAAGAATTGGGAAGGCCGGTGGGCCTCCCAAGGAGCCAGTCCTTCACTCGGGCTGGTCACAGACCAGTTCTGTCATCCCCTTGCCCCCTAAGCAGCAAGACCCAAGAGAAGCTTGCCTGTGATTGGTTACAATGGCCTACTTGTAGGGTCTAAATTGGGGCTCTGTCACCAAAAGCTGCAACAGAATTGCCCAACAGGAAATATTGGTAGGGATGTTCCTCTCTCCCCTGCTCAGTACAAACTTTCCCAGCCCCATCCTGACCCAACAAAAGGTTTTAAGATGAAATGTTCTGAGCAGAGTCCATGATACAGGGCTGAGTGCTCAAGAGTTTTTTGAGTCTCCTCCCAAGGCCTTTTACTTCAAATGACCTTTTATCATCCTGGTGACCTTCCTTTAGTGTGCCAGCGTAGTTCAATGAACAAATATTGGTTGAGTGTCTGTTATGTGTCAGGCCTAGGAGGGGCCAGAGTCCTCCCACTGTAGATTGACCAGTATGACAGTGGGTCACAAATTGTGAAATGAGGAGCAAAATCCACTCCTGTAGCCAGCCAGCCGAACTCACACATGTGTCAAGGGATCCAGGGCCAGCCACTTGGTGACCCAGTTCAGAAACAGTCACTCTGGAGACTCCCAAGATCAGTAGAAAAGCATGGCAGTAAAAGGGCCTACGTTGATGGGCCCTGCACCCACTAAACAGCTAGTCTATTCCATTTGATGCCTCTAACAATGACTGGCTGGCCCCCAAGTCTGAATCTGAGATGGACCCAGTTTGGTGGTGGTGGCGTTTCCCATTGACCTCTATCCAGAAAGATTCCTTCCTCTCCGAAATATTAGTAATGAGGGGCTTGGGCTAGTTTAAGCCAAATGTCTTACCATGAGATGCAGTAGACACACTAGGAAGTAAGTTTAGTAAAAAGAATCTCCCTGCTCAGGAAGATGCTGTCCAACAGCACTCTCTAACCCGGGCGTTAAAACCCCCCAGCCAGGAAGTGAGAGTTCCTAAGCAGAGCACCAGGGCTGTAGGGATCTGGGACCCTGCTGCTGCCACTGACCAACAGGCAGCCACCAAGGAGCTGGAAGCCCAGCCTCCTGATTCCCAATCCTGCCTACACCAAATGCTGACGGCCGAAGGAGGCAGGGTAGCTCTGTGCAGCTCTGAGCTGCAACCGTCTCACAGACAAACTAACAAGGAGGGCGTCTGGACTGCCAGCCCTGCAGGGACATACTGAGTTAATCATGAAAGTGTTCCGGCCACTAAAGAATTATACAAATGTCAGGTACAGGGTTTAGCCATAATAATCACTTCAGTAATAAACAGAAGAGGAGGGCAAAACAGTGACAAGTAGCTTGGAACCCAACCTATAAGATTCTGAGAGTTCCCATGTGCTGGCTGGGACGAGCTCTCCCCCTAGAAAGGATATAAGCTCTCTTGGCCTGAGACACCTACCTGTGAGCTGACCCAGCAAGGCTCTGCCCCCCTCTCCCCCTCCCCAAACAGGCGGAAAGCTGGGCTGGCCAGTTGGCAGTCCAGGAGACTGGTCCCTGAGGCTGTGCTCTCACAGGCCTCTGGGGCTAGGTCAGTCCTGGAACAGAGACCCCACATCCCAGCATCTGTGTGAGTCAGGACCACGCAGAGAAAATGAGATTCCCTGCCTTCTCCCCACTTCTGCTGCCTGAAACCAAGGCCTTAGCTCTGGTCTGATGGCGCAAGGGTGATCAGTGGGAGCAAGGGGACCAGATGCCAGAAATTGGGGTTCTGGGACACAGAATAGCTACTGTTCACTACGTGCCAGGTACCTTTCAGTTGTGCCACACATGTTCAAAGTTAGTGCTTAAAACAAGACAAATGTATCATCTTACAGTACAGCTCTGTGGGTCAGAAGTCCAAAGCGGCCACAGGAGGCTGCAACCATGGCGCCAGCAGAGCGGTGTATCTTCGGAGTGCTCTCTGGGGGCATCTGTTTCTCTGCCTCTTCTGGCTTCTGGAGGCTACCCCAAGTCCTTGGGTCGTGCACCCTCCCAGCCGGCACAGCACGTCCCACTGACCTCTGCTTGCACCCTCTCGTCCCCTCCCCCGACTCCACCTCCCTCCCGTGCATTTAAGGTGCTTGTGCGACATGGAGCCCGCCTGGATTATCCGGGACAACCACACCATCCTCCAGGTCCTTAGAATTACATTTGCACCAAGTCCCTTTTGTCCTAAGTCACAGGTTTTGAAGAGCAGGGTATGGACATCTTTGGGGGCGGGGGGGCATTATTCTGCCTTAGCCTGAGAAACTGATCTGTGGGAAGACTCTGTAACTTGCTCAGGGTCGCACAGATAACAAGTGGCATAGCTGAGATTCAAACCTAAGATTGCCCAGCTCCAAAGCTTTCCTCTCTGAGGTGAAAGGCATGCGATGGGCCACCGTGGGTAAGGCGCAGACCTGCCCCGCCCCACCCCACTCCAGGATCTGGCAGACAGCAGCGCCAGGCTGGTGTTTAGACCATGAAGGAGCTTCTTGGACAAATGGTGCAGGGCACATTTCTGCCTGGGGTTCTAAGTCTAGCCCTTTGTCCAACTCCCTGGGAGGCCAGAGACATTGGGCAAATTTCTTGTACTGTCTTCAGTTTCCTCGCCTGTAAGATGGCAAGAGGTAGAAGGAGGCTGGAGGAGTTGGTCTCAACGTTCCTTTCTGCCTGGACATTCAGAGGTTCTGTGATGTCAGTGACCTGGTGTTAGAGGTCCCGGGCCTGGGAAGAGAAACCTTACAAAATGGTGCTGCAAACATTTTACACTTGCAGGATTCACGCGGGTCTCCAGTAACCCCGACTGTTCTTGCCTCCATCTCACTGCTCGGAGACTGAGGCTCAGGGAGGTCGCGTGCCTGGTTCCGCATTCCCCTCCAGGACTCCGCAAGCTGGAGGCAAAAGGGGATGAGAGAGCTGTGCTGCTGCTGGGGCCAGAGGTCTCCCCGTACCCGTGATCCCGGAGGGCCCGGCCTCCGTTCTCGCCTGTGTGTGGTCACACGTAAATATGCGCCATGCGAAGATTTACATTTTCAGTTTAAGTGACTTTCCTTTATTCCGAGATTATGCCTTATTTTGTGTTAAAAATCTTTTCTGTTTTCACGTGCTGGTCATGGTAGACAGTAGGGTTTGGGGGCGGGCAGTGGGCAGGATTTTTACATGACAAAATTAAAAGTTGGCGACTCTATTGTTGGTCTCTAGAATTTGTTTGGAAATATTAGAGGTCTCTGAAATCTCAAAGTCTGGGATCCACTGAGCACTTTCCACTCGCTCCCCCAGGCAGCTCCCCAGCACCACAAGTTCCCTTCAGTCAAGGACTGGGGAGCTCCACAGGGGCCTGGAGAGAGGTGTGCCAAACCCCTGGGCTGCGAGTGCGAGTGGGAGGGCTGCCCGTGATGCCCTGTAAGGGAGGGGCAGGGACGGTGTGAAGTCATCCCCTGAACATCAGGAGAGTGCCTGCTGCTCCTGACCAGTCTGGGCATTTTCTTCTCTCCCTCCCCTCCCCTGCTGTCCTGGCACAATGCACAATGGTGGGGAACACATATTCCACCAATGAGAAGGGAGTGGGCACAGCTGACCGCCCCCTCCCACCCCCTCCTGAACCCTTGATCCCTGGCTCTGCAGTGCCCCCAGTTCTCTGTTTGCCCACTCTATTTGCCTAGCCCCAGGGACAGAGCTGATCCTTGAACTCTAAGTTCCACATCTCCACTGGGACCAGTGAGAGGTTGCGAGGCCTGGGCTGAGCTTATCAGCCCCCCAGCCCAGCCCCTGCTGGAGACATAAATAGGCCCAGGGAAGGCTGCCTCTCAGAGACTCCTGAAGTGTTTGCTCCAGGTAAGTGCTGCTGCCTGCTCTGGGTTCCTCTGGCTTCCTCAGCCCTGAGGCTCAGGCTCTGCTCCATGCTGGGGCCCCGGACTCCTGAGGCCTTCTCCCACTCATGACCCTCCTTCTCCTTTCCTGCCTGGAATGAGGGTGGGGGGGAACACAGAGCCCCCCTATACCACAGGCCCACCCACAGCCAGGCCCCTCTTCTCCTCCAGGCCACCCAGGATGAAAGTAGGGGTGTTGACCTTGGCTGTGTTCTTCCTCACGGGTAAGTGCTCCCCAACCTAGAAAGCCACCCATCAGGAGGACTCTTCTCCCTAAACCCCCGTGGTCTACCCTTCGGGGCACAGGGAGCCGAATTTCTCACTAGACCCCTCTCTCCTGCCCCCAAGCCTGACCTTTCAGCTCAGATCCTGGCCCAGAACTGGCCTGAACTGAATGAGTCTCCTCTCCTACCCCAGGGAGCCAGGCTCGGCATTTCTGGCAGCAGGATGACTCCCAATCACAATGGGACCGAGTAAAGGATTTAGCCACCGTGTATGTGGACTCAGTCAAAGACAGTAGCAGAGACTATGTGGCCCAGTTTGAAGCCTCCGCCCTGGGAAAACAGTTAAAGTAAGGACCCAGCCCGGGGTCTGGGATGGGGCAGGGGCTGCTGGTCCTGAGGGGCAGATGCCAGGCCTATGGGAAGGTGCAGCCAGACCGGTTGAATCCCTACCTGCTATTTCATGGGCTCCATAGCTGGATGGAGAAACAGGAGTGGGATCCCCAAGCAAGGTCACAGACTCCCTAGCCAGGGACAGACCAGTGCTGCCCAGTTAGTACACACAGTGTCACGTTCTGTCTGCAAGTGCGCAAGTAGCTTGCAGTTCTTCTGCCCCTGCCCAGCCACAGGCATGGCTGTCTTCAGAGGAGAGCATGGTCTGGAGTATACAGATGAGGTCCTCGAACGGCCCACCTTTGGAAGCCAACAAGACTGAACACCAACCCAGCTCTGTCTCCCATTAGCTCTTCAGTCTGCGGAACGTGGTGGGGGTGGGGGGCGGAAATGAGTGGGGCAAGACACCGCATGGGAAAAGCCAAGCCCAGGTCCGACCCACAGCTGCTGTATGTTCAGGGACAGGTGTTGCCCAGCTCACACCACAAGTAAGCTAGGGCACTGGGCCTGCAGCTGGGCCTGGGTGTCCCGGGTGCCTGGGAGGTTCCCCCTTGAGACCTCTCTCCCCTCCTCCAGCCTACAACTCCTGGAGTACTGGGACAACTTGGACTCCACGGCCACCAAGCTGGGTGAAAAGCTCAGCCCGGTGGCCCAGGAGTTCTGGGGTAGCCTGGAAAAGATGACGGCAGTGCTGGCACAGGAGATGAACAAGGACCTGGAGGAGGTGAAGCAGATGGTAAAGCCCCACCTGGAGGACTTCGAGAAGAAGTGGCAGCAGGAGGTGGACCTCTACTACGAGAAGGTGACGCCACTGGCCCGGCAGTTCCGCGAGGGCACGCGCCAGAAGCTGCAAGAGCTGCAGACGAAGCTGACGGAGCTCAGCCAGGACCTGCGCGGGAAGCTGGAGCCCTTCCACGACCAGCTGCGCCAGCGCTTCACCGCCAAGCTGGAGGCGCTCAAGGAGAGCAGCACCGGCCTGTCCGAGTTCCACAACAAGGCCAGCCAGCAGCTGCAAGAGCTCCGCGAGAAGGCCACACCTGCCCTGGAGGACCTCCAGGAGGCCCTGCAGCCCATATGGGATAACATCAAGACCAGCCTCATGGCCATCGTGGCCGCCATCGAAGAGCACAAGAAGCCGGCCACCCAGTGAGATGCCGGTGTTCCTGGGACTCCTCCTGGCCCCTCTTCTCAGGTTCCCTTTTCCATTGCTTGGTTTCTTAAAATAAACGTTTACAAAGTGGGACTCGTGTTGGGTGTTATGCTTTTTGAAGATTCAATTATGATTTTTAAACAATAAAAGGTTCTCAAAAAAATACTCTTGGGAGAATAAGGACGGGGTGTGGGCCACTGGAGGGGACTCTGGGGAGCCATGGCAGAGCCTGTGACCCGGGGGCAGTCGGAGCTCATCCACTCTGGACCCTCGGCCTCTCAGGGCCTTAATGTTGGAGCAACTGCTAGGTGTCCGCTGCTTGGGAATGAGGTCGTGCGAGCCCCTTTTCTAGGGAGGACCAAGCAGAAAAGAAATAGAGGACTAGGCAAAAATCCAGTGCTAAGTGCCCTGAAAGAGTCCCAAACAATGAGCACTGCAGCCGTGTGTGAGGAGGGGGTGGGGCAGGGCTGGTTGTGCAGGCAGGACAGAGGACAGTAGCCTCCCCCACTCTCTGGCTCTGGGAGGGTTAGGGTGGGCTCCAGGGAGCACAGGAAGGGTTTGGGCAGGTTCAGATGAGGAAGAGCTTGGCCCTTGTTTCTTCCTCATTTCTTAATTAAACAATATTTAATCAAACGCTTCCCTTTTCTTTTTTCACAAGGGCAGCCTGCCGCTCCTCACTCCCGCCCTATCCAGAAGCAGCCACTGTGTCCTCAGGCACAGCTGTACAAGCCAGCCAGCCACCAACGGGACTCTGAGCACTGCCACCCCCTCTCTCTGCCAGCTCTGGTCTGAGTCAGAAAAATAATCAGTACCTCTTGCAGAGAGTTAGCACATTTTTATTCTCAAGACGCTTTCACAACTGTCATCTCTCTGCATCCTTCCCCGAATCTTGGGTACGGAGGACAGTGAAGCTTGGAGGTCGGAAGTCACTGGCCAAGGTTGAAGAGAAAGGTGGGAGAGGTCACCCTTTCAGACCCATTGGCCCTGGGCATCCATGGTTATTTTAAAAACGCAAGTGCATAGCCAGGCACTCAAGTTCATCTGCGTGCACACACACATACGTGTCCTCTTGTGCACAACCCTGTTCACACCCTGCCCCTCTTCACGCTCAGGTACCTATAGCCTGCTGTGCACACACACAGGTTCATAGATCTTCAAAGGTCTGGGCAATGCCTCCATGGGGCCTTTCCTACTTTCGCCCCTCAGGGCCTTTTTGCCCCCCTGGTATAGGCCACTGGATAATTGCCCCTCCTCTATCTCTTGGATAAAGGAGCAGGCTTTGTGGTCCCTAACCACCTACAATAGGTATCAACCCCAGATTTGGGTGGGAACATTTCCCAGGTGTGAGTGCTACGGGCCAGAAAAGAAGCCCAGGTAGATTGTCAAAGAGACAGTAGGTTATCGCCACGTGGGGCCAGATGTGCGGACACCACCAAGATCTGTCAGGAAGCCCTCCGACACCCAGCACAGGGGTAACTGAGCATTTTTTCTGTGTCGGCCGAGCCGAGGACGGGCAGGGGACCTGGGCCCGAGGCCCGGCTCTCCGTGTGCGGGCTGTGGCACTGGGCAGGCAGCTTTTCACTTTTCTCAGCCTCGGTTTTTTCACTGGAAGAGCGGGGGCACCGCTCAAGCGGAATGTGGTTCTGGAGCGCTCTGATGAGAATATCTATCTGTTGGGCGGTGAGGCACAAGCAAAGCGCCCTCTGTGGGTGACATCGGGAACTTCTTAGTTCCCAGGACACTGGCCCTCCTGCTCCAATCCTGGTCCTGAAGGGACCATCAGCTCTGCCCACAGCGGCAGTGACAGCCGCTCACCAGGAACCGCTGGTGTGCCAGGCGCTGGGCGCTGTCTCATTTCATTCATTCACTCAACAAACCCAGAGTGGGAGGGGTATTCTTGTGCCCACTTTACAGACAAAAAGCCGACACTGATATAACTTGACAGAGCCAAGATCAGAGCCGCGTCGCACCTCACCCCAACCACTACCCCAGTGGCCTTGTTCCCTGGAGTGTGGTTTAGAGGCCAGATGGCCCAGGTAGTGTAAGCCAGCTCTCATAGTTCTGGTGAACACACACAGTCTCAACTCTGATGACAGGGAAATGCCAGGCCCAGTCCCCGACACAGAGTACACATCCAAGTCCCGTTGCACAGCATTTGGCAGTTTATCGAAGTGCCGTCAAGCCTTCGTCCCGTTTGCTGCTCCACACAAACCCGCCGAGGCAGGCAGGGTAAGTAGTGTCATTCCTACCTCCAGGCGAAGAAACTCGGGCCCACACACTAAGAGGTGGGAGGCATAGCAGCCCTAGGCCTGCTCAGTCCCGCGCCCGCCTGCAGAACAGCACGTCCACGTCCAAGCCCAAACGTACGTGTCACGTGCAGCTTTTTGTCCAGCTTTATTGGGAGGACAGCGTGCCTGGGTGTGGGCCGGGTCTGGGGGTGGGATGGGAGGACACTGAGAATGCTGTCCCTTTCTTGCGAACTTCAGGAGCTGGCAGGATGGATGGACACACAGACTTGGGGTGTTGAGGTCTGAGATGTCTGGTGTGGCCTCGGGGTTGAACCCCAGGAGCTGGAGAACTTGTGAGTGTGCTCCAGCAGCCCTTCGGGGACCTGAAGCCATCTGTCACCCAGCCCCTGGGGGTAATCAGTACAGGGAAGCAATATGGGTGAGGCTGAGAGGGGCCACCGCGGATCCCCGCCTCTCCCCCTACCCTCTCAACCTCACCCAGCGACACCCCTGAGACCTCAGGCAGGGTCCCCTACAACTGCACCCAGGCTTGTTCTCCAGGTTGGGACAGATACTTGTGCCCCCACTGTTCTGAGGCAAACTGGACAGGAGCGACCAGGTGGGAGGACGTGTAAGGTCAGGTCTGCCATTCTGTCCGAGACAAATGTCGCCCTGAGAACTACATAACCTGGTGGCTCTGAGTGAGGTAGGGCAGACAGAGACACTTTCTCATTTGGAAAGCCATCCTAGGATTTATTAGCTGTGTGACCTGGGGTAGGTCACATAACCTCTCTGAGCCTCGATTTTCTCATTGGCACAATGGAGAAAATAATACCTACACCACGGCCGGTTCTAAGGACTGAGAGTGTTTGTGAATATGCTTCTGCTACGTAAACGCCAGCCAACGCCGGTGGCATGGAGGTGGGAGGAGGGGCTGGCGGGCAGGGCAGGGCAGTAGAGAAAGGTCAGGCCAGCGCCTGGAACTAGACGCGCACATGGACACACACTGGGCCGAATGAGGCCAGGGGAGTGTCCCAGCCGAACTGCTGGCCAGGCTGTCAGAAGAGGAAAATGGGAGTGAGGCCTCAGATGGCCTTCCTTGGAGCCGTGTGGGCCCCTGAGGGAGAAAGGAGAGACAGCGAAGGGAGAAGCACCAGGAGGCGGTAGAGGCCTCTGTTGTCTCTCCATGGCAGCCTGCAAAAGCCCTGTGAGGGAACCTTGTTTTGTAGACCAGGGCATGGAGGCTCAGAGAGGTGCAGATCCTGGGTGGGTGTGGGAGAGCCACAGCCCCAATACCTGGCCTGTCACCAAGTCAGGGGCAGGTGGGGGCTGAGGGAGCTGGCACCCAGGATGGGAAGTGAGGGTGCCCCTGGCCTGCTGGGTCACCTGGGACTCCTGTACACTGGTCAGCGCGTCGTGGGCTCTTTTGCTGGCTTGCTGCATGGAGCCATGCATGAAGCCCAGAAGGGAGGCATGTTCTGCCTCTACAGGTCCTGCAAAAACAGTAGGGTTGAGTCGGGTGGATCAGCTTCTGGGGAGCCCTTGGCTCCTGCCCTGCCACCCATCGTGATCCAGGATCACTAAGCCACCTCCCAAGGGTTCCCTAGGTCAGAATCTACCTGCCCCCACCTGTCCTCTGCCCAGTCCCCACATGCTACTTATAGACAGAGGTCAGGAGCACCAGGAGGGCAGCCATGAGGA
Organism: Macrotus californicus; assembly: GCA_007922815.1. Classification (NCBI taxonomy): domain Eukaryota; kingdom Metazoa; phylum Chordata; class Mammalia; order Chiroptera; family Phyllostomidae; genus Macrotus; species Macrotus californicus. Next base: position 15,827 of record VMDR010008672.1, on the reverse strand, counting down.
GGATTCGGGGCTGCATGGCACCTGTGTTCCTGCAGGGGCGTGTCTTATGAAGTGTGCTCCAGGTCCCTGGGGAAGTGGCGTGGTCCTTACGTGAAACCCAAGCTGCGAGGAGCCAGGCAGGGAGAGGGCCTGCTCCCTTGCTTGCTAATACGTTAATACAGGGAGATGAGGGGCTTTCAGACAGGATGCTCAGGGAGCCACAGCCCAGAGGGAGGGAGGGGTGGGCTGCAGCAGAAAACCCACCAAACTAGGAATCAGGACATCTGGGTTATGACCTGGTTCCTGCCACTAACATACTGTGTGACTCTGAGTGGAGTTCTGCCCCTCTCCAGGCCTCGGTTTTTCTGTCTGCCATAGGACTGGAGTGTCTAAGTCTTCTCCTAGTCCCAAACATGCAGGATGGGGGGAAACTGTGCAGATCAGGAGGCACTTCCAGTCCCAGCTCTGCCACTACACTCTACGTAGCTTTGGGCAAGTGGCCTTCCTTCCATGGGCCTCAGTTTCCCCCAGTGTGCAATCTGAGGTGGGGGCGACTCATCAAGCCCCGAGTCTTCCTTGGCTCCAGCAAGCTCCTCTCCAGGCTTTGCCCTCTGGGCCCACAGAGACCCTCCTCTGCCCCCTTCATCCTGCTGTCCTGTCCATGACTCCCCCTCCCTGGGGGCATTCCTGGAGCAGCAGCTTCTTGGGAGAGATTGAGAAGGCAGACAAGAGGGCTCTGACCTGTTTTCTGTTGTCCCCAGGGCAATGGGCACTGAGGGTCTGGTGAGCTGGACAGAGGTCACCTGTTGATCAGTCTAGACCAGGGCCTGAGGCAGGATGGCAAGATGCAGCCAGGCCTGCTGGGAGAGTTGAGAAATCTCTAGAAGGCTGTGGGTGCTATGCTACTCTCCCTTTACCCAGATGGGTTCAGGAACTGGGGTTGGATGGAGCCTGGAAAGACCCCATTCCTTCCTAGCAGCCTGGCTCCCCAAGGAGAGGCTGGTGAGATGGGAGAGGGCCTTAGGGGATAAGCCAGGGGCCTCTGAACCCACCTTAGCCTTTCACACTTGGTCCTCCCTCCCCACCCCCAAACCTCGAAAACAGCCTGGCTGGGGTGTGGGGGTGGGTGAAAGGGCAATGGAGTTCTTCCACTTGGAAACAACATGGGGCATTGGGGTGCGGGTGTCTGGAGGAAGTCACAGAAGACCTACGGGCAGAGGCTTGTGTGGAGATGGTGACACAGTTGAGTTCACTGGGCCCCCCTCCCCAGCATCTCCATCTCTGGCTTCAATCCCAGTGCTGCTTACCCAGGAGCCTCTCTGAGCTGGCCCGGGGCAGGAGCTGGTGGGAGAAGGGCCAAGGACACTGGGAGTCCAAGGCCTTTGTCCCGCTCCACCCCACCTCCCCTCTCCTCACCTTGCCCTCTAGACCCACTGATAACATTCCCTGGGGCAGGAGCTGGGCTCCTGGTTGGGGCCCTGCCCAGACTGCGGCAGCTGGGATCAGTTCCCAGCACTGAGTACTTCTCACTGCAGATTGCTCAGCTTGGAAATAGCAGCGCTGGCTGGGTGGGCAACGGAAAGAAACCAAGGCTTTGGAGAGGCCAGTCTGGGGGGGAGAGGGCAAAGAGAAGCTCTGCAGGGGCAGTTGGCTGTTCAGGGAGAGACCCCAGGCCCTTGCTGGGGGGAGTGTCCCCTGGGCCCACACTGTGGGAGTCGTGGTCTGGATGGCAAAATCAGGGGACTTCTGAGTCCTGGATGCTAGGAACCAGGGAATCCTAGGTTCAAGCGATGCCTTGGCGTTCACTCATGTGACCCAGATCCCGATATCTAACACCTCAGAGCCTCAGCTTTCTCCTCTGTAAAATGGGGATAGAACACTGATATGCCTGAGCTGCGGTGGAAAGTACAGGAAAAATGCACAAAGCAGCTGATCCACGAAGGGGCTCAGGAAATCGCTCTCCCTTCCTCCAAACACCTTGCCCTTCCCCTGACAGCACAGCCTAGAGGCAGGATACTTCCCAGGTAGAAACTGGGCTTTTTTTGGGAGGCAGCTGCTCCCTCAGGAAGAGGTAACTAACCCCAGAGTGAAATGAGAGGCCCAAAAAAACGACCTGGCCCTACCCCCCGAATTCTTTATCCTTATCCGTGGCTGAGGCGTGAATTCCTCTGCTACAGGCTCATTCCTTTGGCTCACACCTTGTTTTCTGTTAAATGCAGTTATTCAGATTCCCACGAGGTAGACATCATTAATCCCATTTTATGATAAGAACCTAAGGCTCAAAGGGATGGAGCTGTACTCAAGTGCAGAGAGCCCATCAGTGGAAGAGCTAGCAGACAGAGTTCAGGGCTTCTAACTCCCACTCTGGCACCAAACAGCTTGGAGAGATGAGATCCTTGAGATTTATCAATCACTCATACCTTGGAGTAAATCCACTCTAGATCTCTTTCTGAGCACAGGTTTTGGTGATGGAGTAGGGAGGGAAGAAAGGTAATTAGGTCACTGAAGGATCTGGGCTTTGGGAAAGGTAAAGGGCAACTTTGTCCATGTCCTGCTTTTGTTCTGGCCTGTTCCTGATCCCAGAAGGTGAGGGCCACCGTTGAAACTCAGAGTCCAGGCTGGGCTGGGGCACAACATCCTCACCCCTGGGTGTGTCAGAACAGGATGGCTGGGTCCCTTAGCCCCGCTTCCTCTAACTCCCTTCCCCCACATGTGGGGGTCTGGAGGGGCCTGCTCTCTCTCTCTCTGCTGTGCACGGTGGGCCCACTGAGCCCAGGCAGATGAGAAGACGCAGGCAGAGACCCAGCAGCACAGTGTGGGCTGGGCAGACAAGCCGGGTGTGTGGGCCCATGCAGCTTGTCACCTGAAACCTGGGGCTTATCTCTTTCAAAGGGCTTGGTACCTGTGAGTGTCTGAGCCTCCAGGCAGCTCTAGCTGGGGCCTCTGTGGGAGGAGGGGCTACCTCTGCCACGCCCTCTCAGTGGCCAGCCTAAGCTGCCCCCACCTCTCTCTCTCTCTCTCTCTCTCTCTCTCTCTCTCTCTCTCTCGCACCTGGTTCCCCTGGAATGAGAAGACTACTGTGGGCTTGGCCCACAGACCAGCTCTAGGGAGTAACCATGTATGTGTGTGTGACCAGGCAGTGGGGGATTGGTTCGGGGAGCAGGCTTGACCAGCTGGGGCCATTAGTGGTCCTCTGGTGTCGGGCTGACTCTCTCTGCTTCCACTTGTGTCCAACTGAGGCTTCATACATGAGCCTCTGTGATCTTGCCCTGGCCACTAGGCTGGACTGGGCAGCTTTGACTCATCCCACCAGCCAGAGGCCCTGGTTCACCATGTCTCCCCACACTGGAAGTTCTTCCTGGTATCCCACTCAGATCCTTCCTATTACAACAGAAGCTAACCCCCTTGTCTCAGTTCTGCCCCAAGATGAGGGCCAATGTGGAGCATATGTGGGGACACATGTCCATGTGACTCTCCTATCCCTGGCTGGGCCTGTGTCTGACCGGGCCTGAGTCACCCCCTTCTGCCTCCTATGTCTGAGCTGACTCCTGGTTTGACCCCAGGGTGGACAGGACGGTGGCTGTAGGTAACGCTCCACTGTCAGCCTGGTCACCTCACAACCTTGTCTGTCCACTGTACAGGCAGGAAGACTGAAACTCAGAGTGGAATGAGATTTGCCTGACATCACACAGGCCCTCTGTGCCCAGCCGGGTGGCCATCCCCTGATTCATAGGGCCAGGCCCAGAGAGAACCGGAGGCCCAGCAGAGGCAGACTCTTCCCCCTCCATCAGCACTTGCACCCTCTGAAACTGGACACGGAGCTCTCATTCTGCCCACCCCCAGCACCACTGCCCTCACAGAATGATAAAACGCGTCCCCAGGCTGCGGGAGACACACGCACCATGAATGGCGTCCCCGGAACTCTCCGCACGCCAGGAGCCAGCACTGCTTCCCGTGTCTGTGGGTGCACGCGGCAGTCTGTGCCAGTCCCTGTGCCCCAGGCCTCAGCTTTGTGCCCACAGATAGCTAATATGTCTGTGCACTTATGTAAATCTCTACACGTCCTGGCAGACACTCGTAGACAGGTTCCAACAGGTGCAGACACTCCCAGTGTGCGTCTGTCTACCTGGGTCAGGAGGCGGACAAACTTTGAACCTGTTACAGGCCGGTGGCACCTGCTGCTTGAACTGTCAGTTCCCGAGGCCAAACTGCAGCTGAGGTGTCCTGCATGACTCACTGCCCTCCTAATCTCTGGCCTCAGGGGCATAGGGGGATGGGGTGGGGACATTGAGCCCTGACCCCAAGCTAGACCGTGCCTGACTCAGAAGCAGGACCAGGGCCGACAGGTCAGTGTCTCAGGGAGTCAGCCTTTCAGGGCCAACATGTGGCCAGTGCTTGCTGGGCACTGACCGTGCACCGGGCACTGTTCCCAGCATCACACAGATCATCCCGTGGAACCCTCACAGCCCCAGAGCCAGCTGAGGCTCAGAGAGGTTGAAAGACTTGCCCCAGGTCACACGGACAGCGAGTGGGGAGCCCAGACGTGTAACCAGGAGGTCCGATTCCAGAATCTGAACCCTTAACAACTACTACAGGACAGCATGGGCTGCTTCAGGCAGGAGGAGCTTCCTGATGTTGGAGATGACCATGCGGGGACCGCGCAGAGGGGGTATACGCAACAGAAGGCCTTCTAGCTGCCTTCATCCCGTGGCACATCAAGCCTCTTCTGATGGAGACACGGCAAATCAGGATCAGCACAATGTGGCTCATTCTAACGGCAGGTAACCAGGAGCTACCTACACGCTGGGCACTGTGCCCATGGAAAGAAATACAGTGGACTTCCTCTCCTAGTCACTCGAGGTGGCACGGTCCCCCTTTTTGTGTTTGTGTACGTGACCTCCTTTGGAGAGAATGTTAGAAGTCCAAGCAGAAGACCTCCTGGGCACCCCCGCCACCCTCTGAGAACCCCAGGGCCCGGGATTCTCCCTAAGCTGACCATTCCCATCCAGGGAGTGTAGCAGGGGCAGGTGGACAGAAATCAGGTCTCAGGCTGTCCTACCCATCGCCCCACATCGTAACCCCCGGCAACCTGTAGAGGGCCGAATCTGACTCTGCCACACTCACGGGAGCACATCCTACCGTGCTCCTTTCTTTGGTCCAAATCAGGAACACGATGTTTTTAATAACAGCAACACTTTTTTAGGGCTTACTCTGTGCCAGGGACTGTACTACTCACTTCACAAGAAACAAGCCTTTTAATACACCCAACAACCCCATTTTGCACGGGAGAAACAGCTCAGAGCTGGACCAAGCTGAATCACTGGGCCAAGGTGACATACATTTGCAGCGGTGGGACACGAAGCAAATTTACACTTAATGCTTCAGTACAGGGTCCTGCCCAAAGCCTCACAAGGGCCCTTCCCCACGAGCACACCTTGACCAGAGCCCTGGAACTCAGCTCGCTGCCCTGATCTGTGTCCATGGGCATCTGAGTCCGGCGTCTGGTGTTCTGAGATGGAGTCAGAATTGGGGGGCCTTGGGGATGGAGTGCTCTCTCCCCTGGGGAAGAGGTAAACAGAGGAGGTGTGAACTTTGTCCCAAGCCTGGCACAGACCCAGAGCTGCCAGCAGGGCCTCTGGGGCATCAGTTTTGGGCTCAGGCATTACCTGGGCCTCATTTCTTCTATAGCTCAAAGTTCACTAGCCTTCCCTTGCATACCAGGCGGGGCGCAAGTCCCAGACTGCACTCAGCTTCCACATCGTCATAGGGTCACAAAAGTCCAAGAGGCCTCATGGGAATGTGTCACCTTCCAGCGTGGAGTCCCACTGGGAGGGGACATGGGGGGGGCAGGCTGGTGGGGGTTTAAATGCCTGGCTGGCCCTGAGCTTCAGTCAGTCCCAACAGCAGACAGGTGAGCTGCCTGAGAACCTCCCTTCTGGCTCCCTGATTCCAGGAAGGGTCCTGTGCATCACAAGACTCCTCCAGCCCAGCAGGGAGCCCAGGATGTCCCTGAAGGCTGTGGTCCTGACCCTGGCCCTAGTGGCTGTCACTGGTGAGTAGGAGCTGCCTTTGGATGCTGCATCAAGTGGGGCAGGGGGAAGAGTCTGAGACCCAGGCAAGAGGGCAGTTCCAAGTGCCTGTTGGCCGCCAGCTAGACATGAGGGCTGCCCAGGTGCCACCTGGCGTCCAGGAGAGCCGGCCCATTCACAGCTATAGGCCCACCGGCGCTGGTGCTATGCCAGTTTCACGTGTCCCTGCGGCCTCCAGCTGAGCTGAGAGGGAACTCGGCTCCCTTACCATCATCCAGTCTGCAGCACAGGGCTAGTGTGTGAGGACAAGGAAGGGGACTGATCCTCATGACTCGCTCTCTGTTTCCTGCCCAGGCACTCGGGCCGAGGTTGATGCCGACCAGGTGGCCACTGTGGTGTGGAACTATTTCAGCCAGCTGAGCAGCAATGCCAAGGAGGCGGTGGAGCACTTCCAGAAGTCTGAGCTCACCCAGCAGCTCAAGTAAGAGGGGCGCAGCTTGCAGGGCAGGGCTGCTGAAAGGCCATACAAGGTGTTGGCAAGGGCTGAGCTCAGAGGCAGGAGGCCCGCTGCCCGCTGCCACTCACTCACTGGGGGACCCGGAAGTCTCCAGAGCTGGTGTCCACACATGGAAACAGGAAGGTCTAACTGAATAATCCCTCAGGTGTCTTCCTGCTTGAACTTTGAGAATGTGACAAATGGCCACATCTTAGCACCGAGGCTCATGGAAGAAAGGGAAGGAGGGAAATGTCACGTGAACTGGGTTCTAATGCATTCCAAAAGGACAGGCCCCTGGAAGTCAGAGGAAGGGAGGTCAGGATGTTCGGGAGACTCTGAGGGTGGCACATGCAAGGAAAGCAGCGCCTGTGTCACCAGCAGACACTGGAAGAAGCCCAGAACACAGCCTTCTGTGAGAGAGTGGGATCTAGGTCACAGCACCCCTCGGTGGGGAAGGCCCTCACACCCACACTTTCCAGACACGGAGAGGAAAGCCATCGGCTCAGGGCCACGGGATTCTGTGAGGCAGACTCAGGGGAGAGTCAGAGACGCAAATTCATGTAATAACTTGGTCTATTACGTCCCTTCTCTCAGATAACGATGCACCACACGGAAAGCCGCAGGGAAAAGGTGGGGGAACTCGGGGTCCCTGGACACTCATTTGTCCCAGGCAGGTGTGTGTGAGGTGAGAGCTGACCAGGAAGCAAGGTCCTGGCCCGCAGTGCCAAATGTAACCGTAGCCCCCGCGCTCTTCCCGGGCAGCTCCCTCTTCCAGGACAAGCTCGGGGAAGTGAACGACTACGCGGCCGACCTGCAGCGGAAGCTGGTGCCCTTCGCCACGGGTCTGCACGAGCGCCTGACCAAGGACTCCGAGAAGCTGAAGGAGGAGATTCGGAAGGAGCTGGAGGAGCTGCGGGCCCGCCTGCTGCCCCACGCCAACGAAGTGAGCCAGAAGATTGGGGACAACGTCCGCGAGCTGCAGCGGCGCCTGGGGCCCTACGCGGACGAGCTGCACGCCAAGGTCAACACCCAGGCCGAGCACCTGCGGGGCCAGCTGACGCCCTACGCGCAGCGAATGGAGACCGTGCTGCGGGAGAATGTGCGCGACCTGCCCGCCTCGCTGACGCCCTTAGTGGACGAGCTCAAGGTCAAGATCGACCAGAACATGGACGAGCTCAAGGGGCACCTCACGCCCTACGCCGACGAGCTCAAGGTCAAGATCGACCAGAACATGGAGGAGCTGCGCCGCAGCCTGGCCCCCTATGCGCAGGACGTCCAGGAGAAGCTCAACCACCAGCTGGAGGGCCTGGCCTTTCAGATGAAGAAGAACGCAGAGGGGCTGAAGGCGAAGATGTCGGCCGACGTCGAGGAGCTGCGGCGGAGGCTGGTGCCCGTGGCCGAGGACCTGCGGGGCAAGCTGAGCGGCAACACCGAGGGGGTGCGGCAGTCGCTGGCCCAGATGAGCGGCAGCCTGGACCGGCAGGTGCAGGAGTTCCGCCGCGCCGTGGGGTCCTACGGCGAGAACTTCAACCAGGCCTTGGTGCAGCAGGTGCAGGAGCTGAAGCAGAAGTTGGGCCCCCATTCGGGGGACGCGGAAGACCACCTGAGCTTTCTGGAGAAGGATCTCAGGGACAAGGTCAATTCCTTCTTCAGCGCCCTCAAGGAGAAAGACAGCCAGGACAAGCCCCAGGCCCTCCCGGAGCAGGAGCCGACAGCGGCCCCCGCCGAGAGCTGAGTTGCCCCTGGTGCTCACACCCCACCACTGACACCTGCCCTGCGCCCCCCCCTGTCTGTCTGTCTGTCCCAAAGCAGTTCTTCTACGAGCTTGAGGATGCATGTCCTGTGGCAAGTGACGCTCGCTCTCCCTACTCAATAAAACGAAGTAACTGACCCAGTCTGGTCGCAGTGTAACTTCTTGGTGTTGCTGGGCCTGAGTAGGGGCAGGGGGCGAGACCACTGCCTGGCAGAGCTTAGCCAGTGCAGGTGGGCATACTTTGGAGGACACCCGGGCTGGGAGATGAGAATGTGGAAGGGGTGAGGGCAGGGTATGGGGAGGGCGCTAAGGGGAAAGTGGAGAAAGATGTCCCGCGTTGTCTAAAGATAGGCAGTCCACTCACACTCCCTTAGCCCACAAGCACGTCTCCAGTGCCCGCGACATGCCAGTCAGTGATCTGGACACCCGGCGGTGAGAAGCACGGCTCCGTGGAGTGTGAGTCTGCCCCTGCGCTCACTCTGAGGGGCCCACCGAGTCAGCAGGACGCGGTCCCTGACTTCGGAGAGCTCATGGCACAGGGGTGAGACCGCCTCTCCTTGCACTGGTCCTGCGCCCTCACCTGCACGGATTTGCGTGCTCTAACCCCACCCCTGTTATAAAAGCGCTGTGTGCCTCCTTCAGAAATGTCTTGACTGATAAACCCATGGTCTCCGGAGTTGAGAAATGAGGCCTAGAGACATGGAGGGATCCTGGGGGGAGGGATGAAGCGGGTGCCTGGGCCTGTGGGCCCTCCTGTGCTCTCCCGGGTGCCTCCTGCAAGGGCTGGGCTGGGCGGGGTTGCTGGCCCTGCAGCAGAGAGCAGGGCAAGAGCAGGCGGGTCTGGCCCCAGGCAGTCTCCTCGGCACAGCCACTTGGCAGGTGCCGCCTCTGGAGTGGCTTTCCCTTGGAGCCTCAGAGAAGAACTAGTCCACGCCCTTGTCCCAGATGAGTTACATCCTGGCTGTTACCTCTGACCCCAGGTCTGCAAGTCCAGCCTGAACCCCCTTTCCTTCCCAGAGTGGGGTACAGGCCTTTCAGGGCCGGTTTCAAAGACACCCAGAACACACCCTGGGGGCAGTGTCCTGGGGAGAGTTTTCTGGAGTCTCCTCTCGCCATCCCTCCCTCCCAAGATGCTCTCGGGACAGTGGCCCCACATGCATGGTCTGGCCCATGCCTGTCCCGCTCCGGCCCTGGTGCAGCCTGAGCATCTGCCAATTGGGAGGAGGCATTCCACTTGAGAATCAGGCACACCTGATTTCGAATCCTGGCTTCTCCACTGACTGCTGGGTGATTTGAGGCAGCTCATCTGGCCTCTTCTGGAAGATAAGAATGGCAATGCTCAGCGCACAGACTTGCGGTGAGGGTTTCATGGGATGTGCATGTGAAGCCCTTAGTACATCAGGCAGAGGAAACACGCAATAACTGTTTCCACGTTGGTGCTGCCTCTGCGGAAGCGCACAGATGCCCAATAAATGCGATTTTCTCTCCCCGCTCACTCCTTCTGCTCCACTGACACCAGGTCACATGAAGCCACCAGAGCTGGCCAAGGGCAGACCCCTGGGCCTTCCTAGCTCTGGCTGCTGTCACTACCACACTTTGGGTCAGTAAGGCTGCTGCTGCCACCTGCACACCTGGCCCACTAGCAGGGCAGGAACGTACCTGTGAAAACACCTTGACAAAGCACCAGGCACCTGGAGGTTTACTGTCTGGCTTAAGGAAAGGACCAAACAGAACAAGGCACTAAAAGGAAGTGGGACAGAGTGGTTTCTGAATGGGTCTGGAAGCTTCGGAGATGTTCTCAGACCTCACCTGGGGGCCATCAGGTTGAGCTCTGCTTCCAGGATCTCTGGCATCTCAGTGTCTCCCAGAGGCTGGTCCTTAGTATAAGTCTTTGATAGTTTCCCCCACCGCCCCCCAGAGCCCTCTTGCAGGTCTGCAAGGGTCCTGCTGTGGCCCTGGTCCCACTGGATGGGGACTGCCTTCCCTTTCCTACACCAAGATTTCTTCCCTGGCTTCCAGTCTCCTGGACTCTGACCTGGCAGGTGTCCGCTGGCAATTGCACCACTTCTGGCTGCCCAGCCTCTGAACTTCCCTTGGTTTATTTGTGGAATGTCCCACTGAGGATTCTTGATGGGTGTCAAAGTCCGCCACCCACGAGGAACACAAAAGTGCCAGCCTCTTGCCTTCCAGCAGCCCTTCCCCAAGACGTGGCGTAGGGCCTTGGCGCAGCAGATCAGACAGAACGCCCCACGCTCTGCATAAGGAGCTGGAGCAAAGGAACGGAGAGCACGGAGACCACTTTCTGGGCTGGGCTGGGCGGGGTTGCTGGCCCTGCAGCAGAGAGCAGGGCAAGAGCAGGCGGGTCTGGCCCCAGGCAGTCTCCTCGGCACAGCCACTTGGCAGGGCAGTGGCAGCCGGTTTGCAGCAGACCAGATGCTCAGAACTGGGCTCTCCCGACTCAGTGGTAGTGGTAGTGTTGTCCCCACAGGTCTCGTTCATGGCCATGTTTCTCCCTTAGCTTCCCTTGTTCTTGTCTGTTTTTCAAACCAAGTACTCCAAGTTTTCTCAAAATTTCCATAAATATTTGAATAAATTGTGTTTTGGCTTATACCTTCCAGAATAGGTTTCTGTGGCTAGCAGTTCAGAGCCTCAATGTGCCCCTTCTCTCTTGTGGTGGTTTCTCCTGCTGTGGCCCCTGGAAGCTGCACCCCATTCGTGACCTGTTCCAGTCGGCCCTGCTGATTGGCCTGATGTGTACTTATTAGTCTTCGTTAGGGCTGGTTCCACCCTTCAGGGAGGTCAGTCTTCTCTTTTTTTCTAAGCTGCTCTTTGGGATGTGTCTCCTGAGTCTCAGGCAATGCAGGGGACGTTTCTAGCACCTGAGGAAAATGGACAGCTGAGATCAGAGAATGACCATGTCGTGCTCAGTTTGGTCGGCCAGCTCTGTTCACCCTTCTCCGAGGTGCTCTTGTAGCTGTGCTCAGGTCTCCCCCTGAGGACCTGAGTTCAAGAAAAACGCTCTAGGTCCTGGCCTGGGCGCTCAGGAGGTTAGAGCGTCATCCTGATGCACCAAGGTCAGGGGTTCAATCACTGGTCAGGGCACAGACAAGAATCAACTAGTGAATGAATGCATAGATAAGTGGAACAACAAATCGGTGGGTTTTTTTTTCTCTCTCTCTGTCTCCTTTCTTCTCTCTTTCTAAATCAATAAAAAATATATAAAAATAATTGGGGAATCTATTTATGAATGTCCAACATATTTCAAATAATAAAGAAGCAAGGTCCTGAGTATTATGCATTTATACAACCCCATTAAGGAACACACATGCCTATTTGTACATGAACATTCGGGAGGTAAGAAGTCGGTAGACCTGGAGTTCCACTCGGAGATAGAGGTGTGCTGGCTGTCCATGCTGGCTGCTGAAGCGGAGACCCCGAGGGACTGGCTGGACGGAGCCCGTGAGACAGAGATGGTTGCCACTGCTCTGTGCTTCCCCTGGGTGGTAAGGCACAGTGGGTACAGAGGGGACGTCACAGAAGGGAAAACAGGAAATAAGAGAGGAGGCTTAAGTCCCCCTTGCCCCCGCCACCCACCACCCACCACCAAATGATGGCCAACGGAAAATGTCTACTAGCAGAAGATTGTAAAAGTTTCAAATGTAGGACAGGCAGTAAAGCTGACATTTTATGTGAAGTGTTTTAAGAAACTATGGTATATGCACCATATCCTCTCGTGTAACCCTCACAACACACTGTCACATCAAAGATGCGGTAAGGAAGGAAAAGGCAGCTCAGCATGGCGAGGTACGCCGTCTAACAAGCAGGGGGACTGAGGTTGGAACCCGGGCCACGCAGCTATAGAATTGCAACTACCGGGCCGTGGTGCCTCTAGGGTGAGCCCGGCTTAATGAGAAGTGCAAACCCTGACCAAGACCCTCTAAGAGAAGGAGGAATGCCCACCACAGAAGGGCAGTTGGGTTCCGCCCCATCACCTTTGAATCCCAGAACCTTGCTTACATGGATATGGACTTTATGACAATGTTTTAGTACTGCTTTTTACTGTGGGGAGACATATATGACGTGAGATTTGCCATTTTAAGAATTTTTAAGTGTATGATACAGTGACATTACTTATATTCACCATGGTGTACAACCGTCATCACTAGCTCCACATTTCTCATCACGCCAAATAGAAACTGCACGCCCACTGAGTGATGCCCCATTACCACTGCTGGCTCGGGCCCCTGCTAGTCTCTAAGTCCTGTCTCCACGAGTTTGCCTCTTCTACACAGTTCAGGTAAGTGTCTTTTTGTGTCTGGCTTCTTTCACTCAGCATGTCACTAAGTTTTATACATGTTTCAGGATGCTTCAGAATTTTCTTCCTTTTTCCAGGGGCATCCAACCTTTTGGCGTCTCTGGGCCACACTGGAAGAAGAGTTGTCTTGGGCCATACATTGAATACACTGCAACATGTAATCATAAAAAAATCTCAAAATGTTTTAAGTAAACTTACGATTTTGTGTTGGGCTGCATTCATAGCCATCTGGGCTGCATATGGCCTGCGGGCCACACGTTGGACCCTGTGTTACAAAATGAATAATATTCCGTTTTGTGTATATACCACGTTCTGTTTATCCATTCATCTGTCGACGGGCACTTGGGTTGCTTCCACCTTTGGCTATTCTGAATACCGCTGCTACGCATATCGGTGTAGAAATATCTCCTCAGGTCCCTGCTTTCCATTTTTCTGTGTAGATACTCAGAAGTAGGATTGCTGGATTGGATGATGATTCTATGTTTAATTTTTTGAAAAATCACCACATTGTTTTTTACAGCGGCTGTACTATTTTAGATCCCCACCAACAGCGCACAAGGCTTCATTTCTCCCCATCCTCTCCAACACTGGTTATTTTTCGTTTTTTTAAAAAAATACTAGGCTCCTAACAGCATTACCTTAAAAACTAGAAACGGATGAATGAATAAGTAAATATTCACCAGAGTTTGTCCAAGACCCAGTCCCCACCCCTGGCGAGACTGAAGCACTTGCACACGGAAGAGCCGCATACTTAGAGTCCTCAGCGAGTGCAAGGGAAGGGCGTTCTTCTGGACTCTGGGGCCGCTCACATCGGTATCTCCCAGCACTTTCCCCAGAGCTCAGCACAACTTCAGGCCTGAAGCTTCTTGGGTTGCCTCTGGTTTCTCAGGTGACCTGGAGATAATGGACTTCTCGTGGACCTGGGTTAGTGCCTCCCAAAGACTCTCAGCCGGCAAGGCTGTGGGCCAGGTTGGAATGCTAACCACACCCCTGCACCCATCCTCAAGGCTCAAGGTCAGAGTCTTCTGAGAATGTCACAGGGTTCATTACCTCTGACGTCTGTGGTGTATGAAATGGCCCTGATTAGGGAGAGGAGAGAGCACAACAAGGCAAAGGAAGGATCTGGGGCCCAAGCTCCTCTTGCACCCACAGGGCCTTGCTGCTGTTGAAGGTTGGTCCTAGCTGGGTCAAAAGCAGCTCCTGCATTGGGACGCTGTGTCCCCCAGGTGTTATCATAGGAAGCCCCATGCTCCCAGGAGGTGGAGCCCAGGCAGTGGAATGTTCTGAAGAGAAAAACAAGGGTGGGGTTATCTAAGTACTTCTGTGTCTGAGAGCAGGAAGAGTGGGACCAAGGTCATCTTGCTGCGTGACGACAAGCAGATAATTATGGAGGAACACAATTAGAGACCCCGGAATTGCCCATGTCAGAACAGTGAGGATTCGAGCTGCTGGTTCTGAGGTGGTTCTGAGCTTGGGGATACAGTGACTAAAGAGACGGGGCCTAGAAACACAAAAATCACAGGACATTGGGACTGGAGGAAACTGTCTTGTCTGTCAGCTCAATTCTTTTGCCATCATCTCTAATAAATGGTCATAACTCTACACTAACAGCCTCTGGAGGTCACGCACCCCATTTGTTCATTCATCATTGTATTTACAGGCTGTGGTAACCAGCCTCTGAGATGGCTCCAACTGATCCTCACCTTTAGTACTCACACCCTTGTGTGGTCCACCTCGTATCGAAGAGGGCTGACCTACGTAGTCGATAGGCTATTGTGGAAATCATGGCATGTGACTTACAAGAACAGGTCATAAAGGGCGTTTTGGCTTTCACTTTGCTTTCTCTTGGATCACTGATGCTGAGGAGAGACAAGCACTGTGTTGTGAGGGCACTCAAGCAGCTCTGTGGCGGGGTCCACACACGGAGAAACAGCAGCCCCTCTTCCACAGCCAGCACCAACTTGCCAGCCACGTGAGTGAGCCCCCTTGGAAATAGATGCTCCAGCTTTGGTCAAGCTTCCAGATGACTATCTCCCGGGTCAACGTCTTGTTTGCAACCTCATGACAGACCTGGAACCAGAACCACGTAGCCAAGACACTGACCCATGGAGATTGTGAGCAATCACTACATTTTTGGGGTGGTTTGTTATGCAGCAATAGCTAACTGATACACAGCCTCTAATGCAGTGCCTGGCAAATGGTCACCACTCAATTGTGGAGTGGATGCATCTTCCCTAGTGCTGAGCCCTCCCACTCACAGACAACTTACCATCTCTCCGAATAATTGGTTCTGTCTTTAGACAGTTCTGTTAAAGATTATTAAAATTAAATGGAATCTTTCTCAATATAGCTTTGGTCTAATTTTTACCCCTCTTTTGAACCACAGTCTAGTTATAATTTCTTTTATATACATTCTGCCTAAAGGAAGTGCACCCAGACACTCCCTAGATGGAGCCCCAAAGCTTGTGGACAAAACCGAGCCCAGGAGGTGCCACACTCGACAGCCACCACAGATGCAGAATCTAGGTGGTTTGGGAGAGGGCAGAGCCTTTTATATCTTGTCCAATCTTGCATCACCAGTACCTAGCACAGTGACTAGGGCTTCTCAGGTGCTCAATAAATACTTCTTTAACAAATGAATGAACTTGGCTTTTTTTTTTCTTGCTCAGTTGTACAGTAAATGCATGTTCATCCTTACCAGGCAATGCTGAATTGTTTTCCAAGGTGATTACATCACTTTTTCTTTATATCTTTCAATAATAGCACCTTCCCGGAAAGGTTTTCTAATTTTCTTATTTTTCTCTCTCCTCTCTCTCACCTCTGCATGCTTTTCTTTCTGAAAGACGCTTTCACTCTCTATTCAGTACTTTTTGTTTTACTTTTGAAACATGCTTTTAATCTGCAAGAGCTTTTAACAAATTCTGTGAACATTCTTTTATGGTATCCTGCTCTTATTTCATCAGTGTTACATGTTCTTTTAACTCTCTGATGATATTAACAGCATTTTCAAGTGTTCCTCCTGTAAAGTCTCGGTTTTCTTTGAGTTCCTTTTATTTATTTATTTATTTTTAATATATTTTATTGATTATACTATTACAGTTGTCCCATCTCCTCCCCCCACCCCCCTCCCTGCACACCCCTTCCCCCCACACTCCCCCTCTTTAGTTCATGTCCATGGGTCATATATATCAGTTCTTTGGCTTCTACATTTCCTATACTATTCTTAACCTCCCCCTGTCTATCTTCTACCTACCA
>VMDR010008671.1:24460-35977 GCA_007922815.1 Macrotus californicus | reverse complement strand
GCATTAAATGCAATGCAAAGGACGCCTAATTTTCCCAAATATGTGCTTTGATTTACTTAAAAGTACAAGATTGTCAATGACCAAATATGATACTATACATAATATAAATAATACAATTGATGAGGCTATATTTTTTAAATATTCCTGATTAATTTCATTAATGTTATCTCAAATTTATGTTAACAGTGCATTTTAGAACTTTGAGAATCTCAACTTTTACACACTCAGTGATTTATTTGACCAAAATTAGTTTCTTCATATTTCTTAACCAAAAGGAAAACTGTAAAAAGTTGATTTTCAATTACTAAAAATTAAGAAAATCATTTTGAAGAATTTAGATGTTAAAGAACAAAATAACATGTAGACAAAACCTTTCACAACTTATCCAAGGCAATACCTCTACCTTCATTCCCCATCCAGCATCTCAGAGCAGATTCTTCCTTATATGTCATTATAAATGACAATTTCACCTTTAGGAGAAGGCTTCTTATAGCAAGGAGCAGTGTTGTGATTAAGTCATTAGAAGTATTTCACAGTAATATCTGGTCTTTGCCATGACACATACACATTGAAATTGAGGATCTCAGTCATTTTAAAAATTAAATACAAAAAATAATCCAAAGTCAAGTATTATTTTTTTCAATTATCACCATCAATATGATGTTTGTGGAGAAAACAACGCTAACCACAAATAGCCAGGATTTGTAAGCTGAGTTCCATACCTCTATTTAAATCAGCAGTACAAAGAGGCCTCAAAACCAGACCTTCTCCAGGATGTGCCGGGGAAATGGCGGGAGAGAACGTAGCTGTGTTCTGGCTCCAGTCCACTTGGAGCAGACTTGGGTCAAACATAGGCGTTTCATCAAGTTTCATCTTTGCAGTAAGGTCTGAAATACAATTTTAAATGTTATTTTATTTAATAGAAGGAAAGTCACTATGATTGCTGAGAAAGTTAATTTCTTAATAAAAATTAGTGCAGTAAGAAAAATAACAGATATGCATGATATTTTATTTTAGCTCTCCCGAATCCAACATTGAATGCGCAACTACAGATACATAGAAAATGCATGAATACTTTCAGAGAGTAAACAAGTGACGAAATTTAAGTCTTGAACTATAAAAAGCCACTTTAGGCAGTGTCTTTTCAAACATTTTTTTCTTATGGGAATTCTGTGAATATCTGAGTTTTCAGGGTTCTTACCTTCTTTTACATTACTGGATTTCACTGCTGGGCTAAGCAACCATTTGTCAGTCTTGCTTGCCACTAAGGTGGAGTTATTGGGCACGTAACTTGGTTTTTCACATGAACTGTGAACTGAAGATAACTGATAAACTGGTTTAAATTACATAATTATTCTGTGTTCATTGTATGTAATATTTGATCTTAACTATGATAAATTCCCACTAAGAGTGTCTGCTAGGTTTGTTTTCAGAGCAGGTTTTCTAAAACTCTTAAGTTTCTCAGTTGCATTTAAGTGACTTAAGAACAAGCTAGTGTTTCTCATGCTTTTGAAAAATGATCAAGTCTGTTGTTTTCCTCTTTTTTGAACATTTCAAAATCAGCAGGTTCTAATAAAACTGAGACTAAACAGATATAAAAATAGGAGGGATGAAAAACATACAAAACGAAAACGGGAGGAGGGCACTTCGGTAGCGCAGAGCTGCTGGAAGGAACAGGGTCCTCCTAACAATTAGGTGACTGTAAAGTATTTCATTTCTATCCCTGTGCCCAGTTAAACTACTCTATTTGACACCTGCCGCTGGCTCTTTGAAACAAAGAATTTAAAGAGCTATGTCAATAATACACTATTGTAAAACAAGGAAGCAATCCAGGAAAAATTAAGTTCCATGTAATGACAGACCAGTTTCCCAAATAACCCAACCCCTGGATGTTCCCCACAGGGCAACTCTTCTTAACTTTACCTTAAAGGCTAGTTAAACTTCTGCCTGGGGCCCAATGCAACCATGTAGGTGATGCTGCAAAGGAATAAAGGCTTGGGAAAGGAGCGTGGTGTAGCAACAGAAGTTGACATTGTTCGGCACTCATTGTGTGCCAGGCATTGCTCAAAGCACTTCACACGCTGCTGATTCATTTACTCCAACAGTCCTCCAGGGTGAAGATGAGTATTATCTCCACTTTCACAGATGAAGAAGTGCAGGCAGACATGTTAAGCAATTTGCCCAAGGTCACAAAATTAGTGGAGCCAGGATTTAATCCTAGGCATGGAAAGAGCAGGAGCTCTGGAATCAGACCTGGGGTTGGAATGTCATCTGTGTGACTAAGGCTGAGGCAGTTAAACTCTGAGAACCTATTTTCTCATCTGAGTGTACAGTGGAGAGGGGACGACTGCCAGGATGAAACGATAGGTTGTCTATTATGTTTTTGGTAAACTAAAAGTTAGCACGCTTGGATAGGAAAGAAGAAATATTTTAAAGTCATAGTTTATTACATAGAATACTGAGAGATCTTTTTCTTTTATTTTCCCCCTCCAAAAGGACTCAGATTATGTTATATTCTAAACAACACTATACCTGGCTCTGAGAATAGTAAGGGAAGGAAATAATTTTTTATGATTAAAACAATCATTCCTATCAAATTTAACAAGCTTACAGTCCACATGAAATGGATTTTTATTTAGAAGGAAGGGGGAGCAAAGGGGTTGCAGGGCTTTTTATTTTTTAAAGACCTTATTTATTTATTTTCAGAGAGAGAAGGGAGGGAGAAAGAGAGGGAGAGAAACATGGATGGGAGAGAAACATCAATTGGCTGCCTCTCGTGGGCCCCCAACTGAGGACCTGGCCCCAACCCGGGCAAGTGCCCTGACGGGGAATCAAAGCGGCGGCCTTTTGTTCACAGGCCAGCACTCAATCCACTAAGCCACACCAGCCAGGGTGAAACAGATACTTTTATAGATTAATTTTAGCGCATGCATTTTGGTGTTGGTCCCTGATAATTGGGCACCTGAGGCTTTTGTATGGACTCTGATCTGAATGATGGGTAACAATGTTATTTTTTTCAGGTATGCAGATAAACTGGCTAAATATTTATCAATAAAGTAAAATGTGTACATTAAATGCAGAAGCCAGAAGTACTAAGAATCTTAGTTCCTCAAGGCAACACACTACTTAAACGTTTTTTTGGTGTTCATACTATTTAACATAGTTGTAACCTGAAGTTTAAAGAAAGTTCAGAAGAGAATTTAGATGAACAATAAGACAATTTCAAGGTAAACTAGAGTCCTTTTTCCTGTAAAGTTGCCTGAGTTTACAATAAAATGTAACCTGGAAAACATGCAAAATAGTGTTAAAAATTTCCGAGAGAGAGAGAGAGGAGAGATACACAGAAGAATTAGAATTGCGAAGCCTGTACTAGTGAATTTTAAACAGTAAATTCTAATATTTTCCTGTGCATTTTTTCAACCAGATGGTCCTATTCCAAGAATGATGATAAAAATCGATGATGTTGGCTAACATTTATTGAGTACTTTCTATTTGTTAACTCTTAAAAATACAATGAAAGATGTATTATTATTATTCCCATTTTGAAGACCAGGAAGCAGACACAACAACTTGCTCAAGGTAACAGAGCTGAAAAGAAAGACCTAGGATTTAAAATCAACCAACAGGGACAGCATCATGGGGACCGGACCTGTATGGCTGCACCGGGCCCCACACTTGGATTAATTCTCTGGGGCCACTGCCTTGAAGTCTTACTTTTTTAACAAAGAGCCCTGCATTTTCATCTTGCATGGCTTACCACAAATTATGTACTCAATCCTGCATAATCCAGACTGTATTCTTAGTACTGAAGGTGCACTAGTGAAAATGAATTTCCTGCCTTACCATGCAAGAGTTAAAGACATAGTCAAAAGCAGCTCATGTAACCTGTATTTGGAAAATAAAAATTTCAAGCTAGTCAAAAGACATTAAACAAAGCATTCTGGATATTAATAAAAGTCCCATAACTAGGCAGTCAGAAATTAGTATCAAAATGTTTTATGAGCATTTTTACAAAAACAGAGCCATACTTAAGGGTGGTTACCTTTCTGTAACTTACTCTGCCCCATATAGGAAAATCCTGCTGGTATCCAATTAATATGTGGGACAAGCTAAAGTAAGATATGGTTTGATACACATTTGAAAAGATGTTAGAAAAGAATAAGATAGGTAAATTTACTTGGCTTAAAAAACAAGTAGTTTAGCATCTTAAGGTGCTCCCTGGTACTGCAAAACTAGGAAATTTCAGCAAACATAATTGTACTATTGCCTGAAGCTCAATCTCATCATTACCACTGGTATCTTATTTTAAATATTTTAGATTAATTTTAAAAGCCCTAGCCCTCCTTACACATTTCTCAAAAACCTTTCCTTTTTAACTGCTAAATTAGCATGCATTTTCAAGGCCCATATATGCCTAACCTTAGCCCAATAAATGCCTAGTGAATGAATAACGAGTGGTGTAAAATTTATCTGGAGGTCACATTTCAGAAAATCCAGAAGGAAAAAGATTTGCAAAGGGCCACAAGTGCTATAACAAAAACTATACAAAGTTCGTTTTTACTAGGATCACCTGAGGTTTTCATCTAGCTGACTTATTCTTTGAACACAATTCCAACAAGTTGAGGAGCTGCTGCTAGAAGCAAGCAACGAAAGCAACAAGTAATAGACCCTAGGAATGAAGACTTTAAAAGTTGATATAAAGGATTTAAAACAATCTAAGGCCAAATCTAAACTGTCTTACGTATTTCAAGAGCTCCTGGGGCATCATTATGCCACTTCAGTATGGTGAATGGGGGGAAGGGAGACCCGTGCTGTTTGGGACTAGGGGTCGCCTATACACATTTTATAACAATTTCAATAATAATTTGACTGGACTTTTAAAAATGTTTTAAATCCTCACCCAAGGTTGTATTCACTGATTTTTAGAGAGAGAGAGGAAGGGGGAGGGGAAGAGAAACATCAATCAATGGGTTGCCTCCCGTTTGAGCCCCAACCAGGGATCAAACCTCCATCTCCGTGTGCCCTCAACAGGAATCGAACCGGCAACGTTTTGTTGTACTGGAGGACACTCCAACAAACTGAGACACCCGGCCGAGGTAATTTGACTGCATTTTAAATCTAAACAACTCTCCATTCGCTGATGACTTCAACAGGCCTGGTTTTATAACTAAATTGTGCAATAACACTTCACTTGAGAATTTTAAAAAGTATTTTCTGGTAGTTTATTTGATCCTATAATTTAGGTTATTCCCAGTCTATGGACCAGGAAACTGAATGAAGCATGTGGAGCTTCCAGGAACTGACCCCAAGGCAGCACACAAGTGAGTGAATTGGACTGGAATCCTATCTTGTTTCCCCATCTTGAGGCCTGCACTACCATATTAAATTGACATTATCGTACCAGACAGGTAGCTCTGTCTCCCCTATGCTAAAAACTGTCAGTGAATCCTGCCTGAAAAGAACTGATCTAAATGATTTCTTGGACATCTTAACAAAACTAATCCCATAATCGCCTGTTCCATCTTGTATGAAATTGAATTCGGTTTACATAAACATAAGCTCCTATAACAGAAATCACAGTACTCAGTGTTTCTACGGGTAGAAGCTCCGGGAAAAGACACAAAGGATGTCCCTCTTTCCCGCAGTGAAAGCCCCGATTTAGTCAGTGAAGGTGATCTTCGGAACAGGAACAAGTCCTCAAGCGGCTCACAACTACTGTGGGGTGCGCCTTGGAAAGGAATGGGGTGGAGGTTGGGGAAGGGGGTCTGGGACGTTGAAGCCCATTCAAAACCGATGGCAGCAGAGACTGAGCAGAAGTCTCGATTCGCATGCCAAAGGCCGGTGAGTGAAGTTAGTTTCGATCCCGGTCTCTGCTCAGGCCCTGCCAGGGACACCCTTGCGTGGCAGGGCCACTGGCCATCATCCCTAACCTCTCCTCCATGCGTGTATCCGCTCAACCTGCTCGGAACCGCGCTCCACAACCGAGTGTCCACGCACCCAGCTGGCAAGGATAAATGCCAGGCACCCCAAATGGAACCGCGCGATCCCCAGGCCTACCTTGCTTCGCCCAGGGGCAGCAGTCACACCTGTTTGATAAATTTGCAAGCAGGCCCCCCACAGCACCCAGGACCCCCGCCCCGGCCCCCCATCCCTCACCTGTAGAGACCCACGGCCGACACTCCTCCCCAGGACCGGCGGACTCTTCCCCCACCCGGGTACACAACACTGGATCCAGACCCTGTTCCAGCGCCAGCCCCACCTCCTCCACGTCCCGCGCCACAGCAGCGGTCGCCGCCGTAGCCACCCGGACGTGGCAGCGCCAACGCCTCCACCCCGCCCCCGTCCGCTTACGCACGGCCTCGCGTAGTCGGACGGAGGCGCTGGAGAGAGGAGGCGCGGGGCACGCCCGGGAGCGCAGCGGGGGCGGGGGCGGGGGCGGGGGCGGGGCCTGGGCGGGGCCTGCGGCTATAAGTCACGGGCGAAGCGGGGGCGGAGATAGCCCAGGGACTCCACCCCGTGGCGGCGGGGAGACCGAGTTCTGACCTCGCTCCCAACGGCCTTGCCCTTGGCGTCGGTATGTTGGTTTAGTGGAAATAATTCTACTTAGGAGTCAGCTAAGCGCTGTAAGTGGTCACTGGTGTGGGCCTCGGATTCCCAGAGACCAAAGGCTGGTCTCTTGCCCTCTTCCTTTGCCCCTTGCTGCCCTTTCCTTAATAGTCCATCCGTTAACTGGGACTTCGGAGGCTTACTGGCCGCTGAAGCTCTTTATCCCGTTTTCTGAGTCACAAATCTAGCCTCCATGAGGCTGCATTCTACTCCTCGAGGCTATTGTTTTATTTCTCCCTCAAATTCACTTTGTATGAACATGGGGTTATGACACTGCTGCTCACCTACTGCGATTTTGCCTCCCAGAAGACAATTGGCAGTGTCTGGAATAGAGCTGTCACTGGCATCTCTCCAGAGGATAGAGGGTATAGGTAGGTTGAGGCCAGGTATGCTGCTAAACGTTTTACAGTGCACAGGACAGCGCCCCACAGCGAATAATTTCCTGGCCTGAAATGTCAGTACTGCTGAGAATGAGAAACCCTGGGTTAGGAGGAGAGAAATGACTTTTCTCTGAGCTCTCATTTCCAAAGCGTTTTTACCTAAGTAGCAGGTGTACCCATTTTACCGATTAGTAAACAGGTTCAGAGATGTTAGATAATTTACCAAAATTACTAACTACTAACTCCCCGTTCTTGCCTTGTAGAATAAATTTGCAAAGTATTTTTTCTTAAACAATGGTGTTCAAAGCATTAACATCATATATAGTCTGCCAAAATTGTGGGGGTTTTTTTATTGTGAGATTTAAATTTCAGTTAACTCTTTTACTGATTCATGTGTTTTCACAGCTTAAAACATCAGTGAGGCTGATGGCATTCACATCTTTGTACCCATTCTTGTTTTTACCCATAGGTACAAAAGAATATGAGACATAAAAATAAACACCAGTAATCTTAAATATTTAGCCTCTTCTTATCAGACTCTGGCTCTGTTTTTAATGAGTTTCTCCTGAGCACCAGAACCCTGTAAATTTTATAATTGAGCGAAGAGGGAAACAATTGTAAAATTTCACAGAACACAGGAGTTCTAAGTAGTACCCCAAAAGATCTCCTGCATTCCAGACATTCTCCTCCTCGCCCACTGTGTGCCGTGGGAACCCGATTTCTCTCCATAGTCAGATTCAGTCACTCCAGCCGGTAAAGTGGCCCCCTTTCTTTCCCTGTTGGTTTACTTGCAATGAGGAGCCCAACCTAGACTAGAGACAAATATCAACTTGTGTTTTAGTGGAATGGTTGGTGTGTTCTCTAATGTTTTTTTAATTTATTTTATGAATTTTAAAATGGAGATATTATATGTTATAATAATTGATATATATATATATATCTCACATCTTTATCCATTCATTTGTTGATTGACAGTTAGGTTGTTTTCCGTGTCTGCACTATTGTAAATAAAGCTGCAGTGAACATGAGGGTGCAGATATCTTTTCTAGATAGTGATTTTGTTTCCTTGAGATAAATACCCACAGGTGGGATTGCTGGTTCATAGCAGTTCTATTTTTAGTTTTTTGAGGAACCTCCATGTTATTTTTCAGAGCAGCTGCACCAATTTACATTCATTCCCACCAGTGGTGCACATGGGTTCCCTTTTCTCCATACCCTTACCAGCATTTATTATTTTTTGTCTCTTTAACAATAGCCATTCTAACCCATGTGAGGTGACATTCTCATTGTGGTTTTGATTTGCGTTTCCCAGACGAATGGTGATGTTTAGCACATTTTCATGTACCTATTGGTCATCTGTATGTCTTCTTTATAAAAATGTCTATTCAGATCCTCTGCCCATTTTTAAATCAGATTATTTGGGTTTTTTGCTATTGAGTTGTATGAGTTCTTTATATATTTTGGATATTGGGAATTTTTTGATTACTGATTCATTCTTACTGACTCAGTCTTACTAGTTCAATCTGTTCCGATTTTCTATTTCTTCATGGTTCAGTCTTAGTAGGTTGTATGTTTCTAGGAATTTATCCATTTCTTCCAGGTTGTCCAGTTTGTTGGTGTGTAATTTTCATAGTAGTTACCTTGTATCTCTCTAGTATCAGTTGTAGTGCTTCCTCTTTCATTTCTGATTTGGAGTCCTCTTTTTTTCTTGGTGAGTCTTAGCTAAAGGTTTGTCAATTTTGTTTATCTCTTTTAAAAACCCACCCTGGCTGGTGCAGCTCAGTGGATTGAGTGCCAGCCTGGAAACCAAAGGCTTGCTGGTTCAGTTCCCAGTCAGGGCACATGCCCGGGTTGCAGGGCAGGTCCCCAGTAGGGGGTGTATGAGAGGCAACCCCACATTGATGTTTCTCTCCCTCTCTTTCTCCCTCCCTTCCCCTCTCTCTAAAAATAAATAAATAAAACCTTTAAAAAAATAAATAAAAACTACCTCTTAAGTTTTATTGATCCTTTCCATTGTCTTTTTGGTCTTTATTTCATTTATTTCCACTTTGATCTTTATTTTCTCCCCTCTACTAACTTTGGGTTTAGTTTGTTCTTCTAGTTGTTTGTGTTGTTTATTTGAGATCTTTCTCAGTGTTGGCATTTATCACTATGGACTTCCCCTTTAGAACTGCTTTTGCTACATCCTGTAAGTTTTGGTATATTTTCATTTTTATTTGTCTTAAGGTAGTTTCTGATTTCTCTTTTGATTTCTTCTTCAACTCCATTGGCTGTTCAGTAGCATGTTATTCAATCTCCATATGTTTGTGAATTTTTTAGTTTTCTTTTTGAAATTGATTTTCACTTTCATACCATTCTGGTCTGAAAAAATACTTTCTTGATTTTAATCTTAAATTTATTAAGATTCATTTTGTGTCCCAATATATGATCTATTTCCGAGGATATTCCATGTGTGCTTGAGAAAAATGTGTATTCTGCTGCTTTGGGATGGAATTGTTATGTCAGTTGGCTCAATTGATTGTTTAAACCCAATGTTTCTTTATTGATTTTCTTACTGGATTATCTATCCATTGATGAAAGTGGGGTACTAAATTCCCCTATTGTTATTGTATTACTGTTTCCCCTTTACACCTGTTAATATTTGCTTTATATGTTTAGGCGCCCCTGTGTTGTATGCATAAATATTTACAAATATTATACTTTCTCCTTGGATTGACCCCTTTATTATTATACAATGACCTTCTTTGTCTCTTATTACAGTTTTGTCTTAAAGTCTATTTTTGTCTGTGTGTGTGTGTGTGTATATATATATATATATATATATATCCATATCCCAGCTTTCTTTTGGTTTTCATTGGCATTGAATATCTTTTTCCTTCCCATCATTTTCAGTGAGTATGGGTCCTTAAATCTGAAGTGAGTCTCTTACAGACAGCATATTAATGGGTCTTGTTTTATTATCTATTCAGCCACTCTGTGCCTTCTTAGAAAATGTAGCCCATTTACATTTAAAGTAATTATTAATAGGTATGTACTTTTTGACATTTTGTTTATTGTTATCCCCCTGTTTTGTGATCCTTTGTTCCTTTCTCCTTCTTTTGATCTCCTTTGTGACTGGATGCTTTTATGTAGTGGTGTGCTTGCTTAGGTTTCTTTCTTTTTTTGTGCATCTACTATAGGTTTTTGCTGTGTGGTTAACATGGGGCTTACCTAAAACATATTTATAACAATCTATTTAAAGTTGCTAATAAGTTAAGTTCAAAAGCATTCTAAAACTACAGTTTCACTCTCCCCTCAAACATCTTATGTTTTTGATGTCACAAATTATATATTTCTATCTGTGCATTCATTAAAGTATTATTATAGTTATAGTTATTTTAGTATTTATTTTTTAATCTTTATAACTAGATTTATAAATGATTAACCACCACCATTATATTAGAATATTCTGAATTTAAGTCTATATTTTCCTTTACCGGTGAGATTTATGTTTCATTTGTTTTTCTATAACTAGAAGTCCCCTCAACATTTTTCATAAGGCCAATCTAGTGATGCTCAATTCCTGCAGCTTTTGCTTGCCTGGAAAACTCTTTCAGTTCTGGTATTCTCAGTTGGCAGTTCTTTTCTTTTATTACTTTGAATATATCATGCCACTCCCTCTGGCCTGCAAAGTTTCTGCAGAACAATCTGCAGGTGGTCTTATGGGAGTTCCCTTGTATATAATAAGTGGTTGTTCTCCTGCTTCTTTTTTTTTTTTTAAGATTTTATTTATTTATTTTTAGAGAGGGAGAAGGAGAGGGAGAGAAACATCAATGTGTGGTTGCCTCTCACATGGACCCCCTACTGGGGACCTGGCCTGCAACCCAGGCATGTGCCCTGACTGAGAATTGAACCAGTGATCCTTTGGTTCGCAGCCCCTGCTCAATCCACTGAGCTATACCAGCCAGGGCTCGTTCTCCTGCTTCTTTTAAGATTCTCCCCTTGTCTTTAACGTCTGACAGTTTAGTTATAATGTGTCTTGGTGTTACTCTCTTTGGGTTCTTATCAAGATCTTTCTGGAATTCCTGGATCTGGATGTCTCTTTCCTTCCTAGGTGAGGAAATTTTTCAGCCATTATTTGTTTAAATAAATTTTCTACTCTCCTTTCCGTTTTTTCTTCTTATGGGACTCCCATAATGTGAATGTGGGTCCACTTGATATTGTCTCATAAGTCCCTTAAGCTATCATTCTTCTTTTTCACTTATTTATTTATTTGGCTTTTCTGATGGATGCATTTCACTGTCCTGTCTTCAAGTTTGTTGATCTTTTTTTGTGCTTTATTTAGTCTGATGCTGATCTCTTCTTTAGAATTTTTCAGTTCAGTTGAATTCTTCAGTTTTGTGATTTCTGTTTGGTACTTTCTTATATTTTCTGTCTTTTTGTTGAAATTCTCACTTTGTTCATGTGTTGTTCTCCTGATCTCAGTGAGCATTTTTATGAGCAGTATTTTAAACTCAGGTAATTCACTTACTTCTGTCTTACTAGGGTTTTT
>VMDR010008671.1:0-24360 GCA_007922815.1 Macrotus californicus | reverse complement strand
AGGTTGACTGGAAGCCAAATCCCCAAGCAGCATCTTTTGAAGTATGTAAATATACCTCTTTCAGGGGAAGACTTTGTGATGGGCATTTCTGCTTGCTCCTTCTGTACTGAGTCCTGGTTGGAGGGGGCAAGGGAGGTTAGCTAGTTAAGAACTGTTTCTTCTCTTGCTGTTGTCCACAAGCTCCTCTCTTGGAGACACCAGTGACCTGAAGCTGGGTATAGCACAAAGATGATGTCTGCCTATCTACCCAGTCTCTGGAGAGGATTGTACTAGGTCCCTATAGGTGTGTTAAGTTAGATGCCTACCCCTTAGGCTGCAGCTGTTAAGGTAAACCAATAGCCTCTTTCACAGAAAGACTCGATATTTCAGCCTGTTGCCTCTGTGCCATGACCTGGAGGAATAGATGGTTAAAAACTATTTCTCTCCTATTTGTTACAGACCTGTGGGATCTGCAAACATAACATTTGTTGGCCACCAAAGCCAGGCAGTCAAGGGGCATCCTCTGGGTGGCAGATGCAAAAACCATTGTGCCAGACCTGTGGACGAACTCCATTTGCTCTTCAAGCCGAAGATTTAAGGTAAGCAAATGGCTTCTTTTATGGAAAGACTGGGAGCCTTTCATTCTGCTGCCTCTGCATTGGGCCCTGGGTGGGTAGCCATGGTGAACTTCCGTGAGCCATTTAAGAACTGTCTTTTGGTTCACCCTAGCCTTGTGGGTCTTGTAGGTGCAAGACATGTTGGCCTCCAAAGCTAGATCTTTTGGGCGCCCGTTCAGGAGGAAGCCTTAAAAATTGTGGTGCGAGCTTGAGGTCCATCCATACCCTCTGCTCCTCAGGGAGATGCCCGGAATTGAGAGTTCCCTGCGGTTGTGCATTGGTGTGTCGCTGTGCCCAGTGTGAGGTTTATGGTGAGATTGTGTCTTAGTCTCTCCTACCCATTTTAGTGTGGGCGTTTTCTTGCTTGCTGCTCGGTAGGAGTCACTCAGCTAGTTTCTGAATTTCACTGAGAGCGAGTTATTCTTTATGTAGCTGAGTTCAGGAGCTTCTTACATTGACATCTTAAATCCGGAAAACATTTTATGGATTCTTATAAGAAATGCTGTATCACCAACATTTTTGAAGGCACAGATAATGATATTATGTGGCAATACATGGATATCAGTGATTAAGTCAAGAAATGATTCAGGAGTGTTGGACTCAGGGAGAAGTTTTAACAGTGCCTTAGCCAATTTATTTCATTCATATTTACGCCTCAATGTTTGCACAAGAGTTAGATATAACGATCCAGATCCCGATGAAGGGCTCTTTTCCTAGGTATTAAGTAAAAGTTCCAAGTGATAAGGAAGCATGTGTTACAGTTTTTCGTCGGCCACACTGTATCTTTCTCGGTATGTAAACTAATCGTGTCTCAGTGTTTCATAAGATTTGAATACAGAACATACCTTAAAATAATTCTCTAAACATGTTCACAAATTATTTCATTTCATCTTTATATGAGTACTGTGAAATAAGGGGGGCATTGTTATTTCCATAAGGCAAATAAAACGCAGGCAATTTTAGTTTTCTTATAGGAGAGGTTATATTTTATTTTATAGACTTTTTAACTTAAGCTAATAAAATAGTTCAGTAATTTGTCCTCTATAACATTAAGCCACAAATTTAAAGTGTTTCTACTGTTGAATAGACCATGTTACATAATGACATCATTTTGAAAGTGTTTCATATTATAAAGGAAAAATGGGAGTTAAGCATAGGGGGACATGTGTGAGGTTAGGGAGTACTCAGATATGACAGAAATTCCTGGAAGGAAGCAAAAGATCAAACTTGGGAGAAATGTGTAGTATGGAAAAATATCTTAAATCCAGGCAAGGTGCTTTTATGGTATTGTCATATTATAAATTTTGGGTCTTGTTGTTTAGTCCTTCAGCAGTGACTGATTTTCTCCTAGATAATATTCCTTCAAATTATATAGCTGCCAATAGTTACTGCTTGGTATTCAGGTTCTTGCTTCCCAAGCAAAAGAAACCAACTCTGGAAGAATTGTTTGTGTACAGAGTCAGTGGGAAGCTGCAGACTCAGGAAATGATAGAGGCCAAGAGTGTCTAGGCACAGCCAAGGTCATCATGCTATGGGAGTAGCATCATAGCATTACCATCCACCGCCATACTCGCCATCATAGCACAATGCTCACGTGGCACGCACGCTGCCTGGCTGCCCACGGTCTGGGACAGCCAATACTTTGACCTTTCAGCTTCATCCTGTTAAGAGTCATACATTGTTGAATTCCCAAAATGGAAATCTGAATGGGATTCAGATTCTGGGCATCCAGAAAAACTACAGATACACTTGATTATTATATATTATGCCATATGTATGTTGTTTAAATAGGACCAAACAGAATATTTTAAATATGCATTTAATAAAGCCATTTTTACCTGTAAAGAGTTTTTTTTTTTATTGTTGTTGCTTTTCTTTTAAGAAGCGCTGCTCAGTACTGGAAAACCTGGGAAGCTCTCCCAGACTACCACATTCACCCCGCCATGGGCAGGGCCATTTTATTGACACCAACGGTTAAAACACACAGGAGCATTTCCCCCAGGAAACAAATCCAATTTTATCGTCAAAGATAATGTGATTCACATTATTTGCTAGAATTCACCCATAAAACCAGTTATGCCTACAGATTGGTAGAGAGTGATTTTTAGACATTCTTTGTTGTACCAGTTCTCTTTGTAGTCTCTAAGTATCTAGCATATAGCTTATCTCTTTGTTTATTATGGTAATAAATTATTATTACAAATGTGTAGCACTACGGAAATACGGAACAAAGAGTGACCGATCCCCATACCCTGCCCTCAGGGGTACTACTGTTAACAGCTCGGTCACTGTTGCTCCAGACTGCCTGGACTCCATTTCCAGCTTCCACATTTAGCTGGCAGCCTTGAGCAAGTTACTTGTCCTCATGTTGCCTCAGTCTCCTCATCTCTCTGTAATGGTCCTGGCTTCCAGGGTTTTGTGAGGGTGTAATAAGTATATGTAAAGTGTTCAGCTTGGTTTTTGGCATATAGTAAATGCTTAATCAACGCTAGTGTTTGTACATTTCTTAGGATAGGCTAGATTATGTTGTGGTAACAAATTTGACAAAATCTCAGTGGCTGAACACAACAAAAGTTACTTCTTGCTAATGCTGCCTGCCTTACGCAGATTGGCAGAGTGGTTTCCCTGCAGTCGCTCGGGGTCCTGGGGTACTGGAGGTCTCACCAGGTTGTGGCCATAATCTGCAGTACATGGCTCCTTCACTCACCTCAGCAGTGAAAGAGACTGTAAAATCCCACACGGGGTTTTTGTTGCCCCAGCCCATGATAGAGATACTCCACTCCCAATGACAATTTATTGGCCATCACTAGTCACCACAGCCCTGCCCAACTGCAGGCAAACTGGGAAATGTACAGTGTGGAGTGCAAAATATTTAGTGAGTGCTTCCACCTCAATCGCAATCTGCTTTTTTGCACCCAGTGTGGTATGATACTGTTCAAGCTGTGCTGCAGTTTTCCTGCCTTCTCAAGTGTAATGCATCATGGATGTCTCCCATATCAATACATATGCATTCATTGACTGTTTGTTAAGTGCTTCTGTGCACCAGGCATCATGCTAGGTAGCGGACTATGCCCACGAAGGAGGCGTTTGGTAGTCCTTCCCTTCATATTATTTATTGCATTGCAAACAGGTAATGAAATAATTTTAAAAGGTATAATGTGATAGCAGGTAAGAGATGTTATGGTGAGAAATAAGAAAGAGAAAAGGTAAAAGGAGTTTTGAGGATATAGTTTTAAATAGAATGTGCATGGAAGGCCTCTGTGAGGGTGTTTGAGTTAAATTCTGAGAAAGTGAGCCTTGCGAATACCACTAGAGAAAGAACATTCCAAGAGAATAAAACTGTTACTGTGGCTTGGTGCTGTGTACATGAAGATGCATTTTCCTGTTTTTGTAGATGTTTAAAATTTTCCATGAAAAAAATTAAAAACAAAATGCTGCCTTGGTTGTAGAACTCGTGTCTAGATTTATTTCTGCATTTTGGGAGAAAAATCAGGATAGAAAATTTAACAAACAGTCTCAATTTCCTAAAAAAAAAAAAAAGGCAATTTTACTGATTTACTTCCTCAGAAACAGTGTTTTAACATCCCCACTAACTCTGGCTACCATACCATCGAACCTTGATTACAGAGTGCTGTGTATGATGAATAATTGTGCTGTGTGTGTTAGTCGTGTCTTTCCAATTATTTGTTAAACTCTGAGCATGTCTAACTTCTTAAATCCCCTGTCTGTCATTCCCTTTAAAGTGATGAGACATATCATAAATTCTCTATAAAAGTTAGATTGAGAAGTAAAACTTAATGATGACTTTATTAAACATAACCTCAGTTCTTATAGCAGTTTACTGTGTGGAGAATGGAAAACAAGTAAGCTGCACGAGCTGTTATACCCACAAGCAATTTAAAAGTTTTGAGCACTAGAGAGTTGGTTCAAAAATAGGGTTTTTTTTTCAAGCAGTTGGCCAGATGTGAGGTACAATATGAATAAAGACCCTTCTTATCACATACTTACCATGAATTTTCCACTAAAAGTTTTGTTCTGTCAGTGGTTTACTTTCTGTTACCATAGAACCAGGCTACATCGCACAAACATTTTGAGTAAACTGTCAGTTTTTCCTTAATATGACCAAGAGTCTTAACAGTTAGGTAATTATGATTGAGGGAAAAAAATTGAAATCAGCCTTGTCCAGCCCAAAGTATTTACTGGACTCTTTAAAAGTTGCTTGGCTGGGTTGTGAGGTCACACCCAGACGCCAGGGAGCAATGCCTCTAAAAGATTCACTTAGAACCACCCTGCATTTAGCGGAAGTGATGACAGGCTGGTCAAGCACGAGGAAGATTCTTGTCACAGAAAAATTTGTCAGTGTTAGTCACACAACTAGAACGTAATGTTTAAAGGAAAATGCGTGACGGGGCCAGGAAGCTATGTTGGGAGAGTGGTGGCCAAAGAAAAGAGAATTGCAAGTTTATGGAGGACTGCACTTCCAGGACACAGATAACTTGGGAGTCTGGCGCATAAAGACTTTTGTTTCCATCATTCAGTTCACCTTAGTTATGATCTATTTGATGTGAGGCAAAAGTCTCTCTTTTGAGAACAATGTCATTACCTGAGGAAGGAAGGGTTACTGCATTAAGCCGACATTCAGTTGGCAACATTTTTAGGATGTGGAATGATTCGTTATCAGTACCAGACTGTTTAATCATAGGCCTTATCAAATCATAAAAACACTCATACAACAGTGGCCATACCTCAATGTCAAACACAGAAGACATGTGGCACATTATAATTCAGAAGTCACCCAACTGTTTCGAGAGCACAAACAGTAATTTTGATCTCTGAACTTCAGTTTCCTCATCTGAAAAATGGACACACAGATGATCTCTCATCTGCATTTACTGGTCTGTTTTGAGTCTACCAAAACTCTGAGCCTCGTTCTTCCAGGCAGAAACCTGAACGAATGAAAAAATAAACAATAAAAGAACCACACATGATGCCTCAGAAAGAATGCTCTCCTTGTTGATTGCTAATCATCCTCCCCAGGGAGAATTTCCTTAGATTTCTACCTGGGGATTCGAGCTTCGCTTAACAGCCCTCTATCATATCACAAATTCCCTACTCAATCATCCTTCATTTATTCATTCTTTTAGTGAGTTGGTCATTCGCCAAACATTAAGATCCTACCATATACCAAGCACTGTGGTAGGAAGCAGAGACACAAAGAGGAAAAAGGTAAAGACAGTTTCAGCCCTTGTGGGACTGATTGTAAGAGCCGGGGAGACCAACAACGCATGGGGCTTATGCAGAAGTAGGACCGGATGTTATGGGAGCTTTCAACAGGGGATGGCTTAACCTGTTTGGGTTTTAGAGATATCAAAGCTAACACAAGATACGATGAGGAGGAGTTAACTAAGCAGAGAGTACCGCCAGGAAAGTGGTTGGGGCAGAGTACAGCGCTGAGTTCGTTTTGAAGTGCAGGAAGGAACGCTAACATGGCCGTAGTGCAGAGAGACAGGATCCAGACCACAGAGGCCCCCTTAAGGGTTTGCTCTCTATCCTGACAGTGATGGGGAGCCACTGAAGCTTTAGGTTTGTTGGGTTTTGTTTTACATGTTTATGCAGGAGAGTAATGTGGTCACTTGCATTTATAAAAGCTCATTTTAGGCATCATGTGCAGCACAGAGGAAAGGATAGCACGTACATAATACATGTGGGGGAACTGGTGAGGAGGCAGTTGGAGGAAATGAGTTAGGGGCTTGGCAGAGAAGAGGAGTAAATACTGGGCTGAGTCAAGAGGCATTTGAGACAGAATCAAATGGTGCCCTTTGTGTCGGCCTTGACTTTCTGAATGGGAGCATCTTCCGATGTAAGGTGCAGGGAGGTGGGTGCCAGTGCAGACTGTACAGGCCAACGTGAAAGAATAACAAGAGCAGCAAACTTCTAGCAAGGTTGGTCAAAGAAAAAAAGAGGGTGCACAAATAAATAATAATAGGAGTGAAAAGGGGGATTTAGCCAGAAATGCTTTCAACATTGAAAAGATAAGATATTATAAACATGTTTATGCTAAATGAATTTGAAAAGCAGATCAAAATTGATAGAAAGCTATCTCAAGAACAAATTAAATCTCCGAATAGTAGTTCTTTAGCCATAAAATAAGTTACCAGTAAATTAAAGTCTTCCTGCAAAGCATACTTCAGATGCAGAGTTCTATCAGCTAAGGAACATAGAATTCTAATATTGTACAAGCTATATCAGAGAATAGAAAAAGAGGATTAACTCCCCAGCTCTTTTTATAAAACTAGTATAACCTCAATACCAATATATCACTATGTCAGTATAACCAGACTAAGATAACAGAGAACCTGTTATAACCATAGTGAAAATTATAACAGTGAAACCCTAAATAAGCTCAGTTACAAAATGGAATCAAACAGTGTATAAAAGAGATGATGCATCATTACCAGGATGGGTGTATCTCACAAACCCATGATTAGATTAACATTAGAAAAAAAGTGTTTGATAAAATTCAACACACAAGTTTTTTAAAGATGCTTCATAGGCAAGCAATAAAAAAAGGTCCTTTCTAACCAAAATAGAGCTTATCTACCAAATCCTGCAGTTAACATTATTCTAACTTGATATGTTGAACGCATTCTCTTTAAGCTCAGGAAGAAAACAGGAGGCATAAAGAGGAGAAGACCTCAGTGGACTTCAGGGTGTGAAAGACGCCCCTGAAACTTCACAGTACTGTGGCTCAGTCTAAGTAAATGAGGAGCTGTATCATGGTTATCAATAATATTCAATATTTTTTAAAAAAATTAGCTCTTTTCAAACTTATATATATGACCCATGGACATGAACTAAGGAGGGGGAATGTGGGTGGGAAGGGGTGTGCAGGGCAGAGGGAAATAAAAGGGGGAAAATGGGACAACTGTAATAGCAAAATCAATAAAATATCTTTTTTTAAAAATTCTTTTCAAATTGATTTATAGAGTCAATGCAATTCTAATCAAAATCTAGTTTGTGTGTGTGTGTGTGTGTGTGTGTAACTTATCAAACTATACCTATAATTGATATATAAGAGCCAAAATTATACTCTTGTAGAAGAACAATATGCAGAGATTTGCCTTACAGATTACCTTTTTAAAAAGTTACGGTAGTTAAGGCAGTGTGATGCTAGTTCAGGGACAGAAAAAATGACCAATGGAATAGAATAGAAAACCCAACAGAACCCAAGCATGTGGAAACTTGGTTTGCGAATCAGTGGAAGAAAGAACTTAGAGTTAGTACAACTTAAAAGCATGGCGTTGCACCCCTGCCTCCCGCCATGCACTAAAATAAATTCCAAATACAGCAAAGATCTGAATGAGAAGGGCAAACAAGAAAACTTTTAGAAAACCATATAGAAAAATATTTTATGGTTTTAGAGTCCAAAATTATTTCTTTTAATAGATCCAAAAAGTATAAATTAAAAAACAAAAGATGGAAGCCGAAACAATCTTGAAAAAGACGACCGAAGCTGGAGCCCTCCCACCCCATTGGGGCACCTTACTACCAAAATGCAGTAATTAGGACAGTGTGGTACTGGTGTAAGGATAGACACAGAGATCAATGGAGAATCCAGTAATAAAGCCTGACTTTTATGGTCAGTTGATTTTCCACAAAGATGTCAAGACTATTTAATAGAAAAAAATAATCTTTTCAACAAACAGTGCTGGTATATTCACATGTGAAAGAATGAAATTAGATCTCTACCTCAACCATACACAAAATGGTTCATAAGCCTAAATGTAAAAAAAAAACCCTGTAAAATACTAGAAGAAAACATAGGAATAAATCTTAGTGAGCTTGGGTTAGGCAATGATTTCTTAGATACAACACCAAAGGGACAAGTGATAAAAAAGATAAATTGGACTTTATCAAAATTAAAAGCTTTTGTGCTGCATACTATCCTATCAAGAAAATTAAAAGACAACCCACAGAATGGGAGGAAAAATTGGTTTTGGGTGGCAAAGAAAGCCCCCTAGCAGAGCAAGAGGCACAAAGGCCGGCAGTCCAGAAAGCAAGCCCTACGTGTATTAAGGCTGGAAGGCACATGAGTAGGGCACCAGTAGTATCTGCTACACAGTTCCAGATTCTTCAGTAGGATTAGACAGGCCTCAGTCTTAGCTTAGGTTCCCCAGAAAGTGTGCATAGCCTGAGGCAAAAGGTTTACGTGCTGTTACTTTATTAGGGTGAGCACTTGTGAGAAACCTGGGTAGGAAAAGGGGGTGGGTGAAGCAAAGGACAGAGGACCAATATAAAATTGCACTATGGAGGTGGCCATCATTAAATGCCATTAATTGCTTGATCTCTTGGCAATAGTCTTTAAGAAGCCTTAAAAAGCCTTTGGACTTTTGTACCCAAAGACCCAAAAAACACCTGAATACAATTTTTAAAAAAATATTGGGTTTTCCCCCCCACAGGTACTTAGTTAGTTGATATCTGTAAATTAAGACTCTCTTAGACCTTATTCATACCTCAGGTTTCCTTTAAACAACATCCAACTCATAATTGGTGGTAATGGATAGCAGGGATAACTGAACCACAGAATAATAGCTACCATTTAGTGAGCACAAGGTAGTTTTATATAATGTCTCATCCTCACAAAGTAGCTTTTGTTATATCAATTTTATGAATGCTCAAAATGAGACTCCGCTAACTTACAGAACTTGGCCAGGGTCTCAAAACTAGTATGTAGCAGACAGGGTTTGGGAACCAGGTCTGTTTTTTTTTTTTTAAACTTCAAAAACAATGCTTTCTTTTAGAAGAAGGATTGAGATTCCTAAATTTCTTCTTAGCCAATACTTTTAAAAATGCTATTTTTTTAAATAGATCATACAGACACATGGTTTAAAAGTTCAAGAAACATTAGAGTATCCAGTGAAAACTCTCCATTTTTACCCTGCCTACCAGTCACCCGATTCCTTTTTTCAGGGGCAGTGTTACCAGTTTCTTGGGTATCTCTCCCGAAACAGTTATGCATAAATATAAATATTATTTTTCATCTTTTTAACAGAAATTACATATATATATACACTATCTCACCTTAGGTTTTGTTTTTTCCCATAATACATCCATATCTCTTCACATCCATATCTCTTCATGAAGCTTAGCCAACATATTGAAATGTTCTTATCATTAGAATTTCATTATTAAAGAGTACAATATAAGTTAAACTAAAATTTATTTACTATTTCCCTTGTCCTATTTATCCACTACTAAAAGAATAAACAAGGAGCAAAATGTCGAAGAATTAGGACCAGGGAAGGAGTGGGGAAACGTGAAAAACACAAGCTCAACTGTAACTCTTCATCAAAAGACCTTTCTTGTTTTCTCTCTTAGGTTACCTTGGCCCTAACTCATCTGTAATTTTCAGGAGTGTTTCATAACGTAACTGCTATTGCTCTTTCCTTCTTGGTTTTCGTTTATATGCATGAGTGAAAGGTGAGTACATGTTGGTCCTGTTGCCAACTGAGACCATCTGGCCCCAATCTTCCCAGATGAGAAGATAATGTGAAAATGAGTGGGAACCCTAGATCTTGTCCTTCTCCAAGTTTCATAATCCTGAAGTCTCTATCACACGATACAGCACTTGACTGCATTTAGCCTAACACTTTCCACTGGTTGTTTTTTTTACGTAGAAAGTGACTTCCCTTAGGTTAGAGACCCTATCTCACGCCATGATGGGTTCATGGTAGGAAGTGCTGGAGGACAGAAGATAAATGTGGGGGTCTTGGTACTTCCTTCTGCATTGACAAGAGGCCAAAGTAACGCACTGTTAAACCTCAGGGTGGTTGGTGGGCATGAGGGGAGGTGAGGCTGAATGGAGATTAGAACCACCAGGAAGATCCCTCAGGCACACGTGCTAGTCCACTCCTGCATCAACATTCCAGCTGGGGGAGTGGGTGGGCGACATGCAGGGTGGGCAAAGGTAGGTTTACAGTTGTGAGTGCACGAAACGCAGAGTGTGTTCTTGCTGAGTTAATAAAGCCATTGTAAACTATTACCTGCCTGTCGA
The DNA here is from genome assembly GCA_007922815.1 of Macrotus californicus. NCBI lineage: Eukaryota > Metazoa > Chordata > Mammalia > Chiroptera > Phyllostomidae > Macrotus > Macrotus californicus. The sequence continues at coordinate 13,710 of VMDR010008671.1, read as the reverse complement.
GTGTAAAACTACTTCTGCTCACTCTGTATATTTTGAAAAAGTTCCTTGGGTGACTCTTAAATTCCTCCATTCTCATACCTCTAATTCATAATTCTCACTGGTACAAAGGAGAGGTACAAAGACCAGAGCAAATATCAAATATTCACCCAAGCAGAAAATTATTAAACAACTAATTTCAAATCAAAGAAGGTAGGACTTCCTTTTTCCCTCTACTTTCTTTACACCCCTTGGTATATTAGCAGCACACAGGAAGGGCAGACTGTCATATCCAAGCTGCCTGTGCACATGGTCCAAGAGGCTCAGATGGTCTCTTTTTGTGTGTTTCAGTTGTTCTAATGTGTTTGGTTAGGGTTGTTCTATCTTCTTTTACTTATCTTCCTGAAAAATTCTCTCTCAAACATCCTGGATCCATGATGTTAATGTCCACTAATACTAATATTTTCTAATCTTCTCATCCGGTGGTTCTGAAGCCTGAATAAACATCAGAATCACCTGGAGTGTTTGTTGAGCCATTGCTGGAGTCCACCCTGAGGTTTTCTGACTCAGTAGGTTTAAGGTAGAGCCCAAGACTCTTCATTTCTAACAAACTCCCTTTGGATGCTGCTGCTGCTGGTCTGGGGAACCACACGCTGAGAACCACTGTTCTGATTATTATTACTTATTTCGTGCTTCCCTCCACAGGGTCGGGGAGAGTCCTAGGAATTAGAAAAGGTGATTGGGAATGGCAGTGCCGATAAATGTAACAGAGGAAGACGGTAACAGGAGAAGTGCTCTTTCAGCATCGTCAGGTCCAGAAGTTTCACTAGCATTTGCATGGGTCCTACTGAGAGCTTTTGACCTAACATTCATCCTCCCTATGTGGGAATTCTCACTTTAAAAAGGGGGCGAGGGGTAAGAGGAGAAGGTTACAACTTTGCCCAATCCAACATGAAAAGTATTTTGGATCCACCTGTTTTCTTCCACCTGAATTGCCATGACTCTGTCCTGAATCGCTGTCATCTCTCACCTAGATATTGTACAGTCTCCCAGCAGCTTGCTACCCACAGTGTGGTCCATAGTCCAACAGCATCAGTGGCACCTGGGAACTTAATAGAAAAGCAGCATCTCAACCTCCACAGAAGGAACTACATGTTAACAGCAGCTCCAGGTTACTTGTATGCATGTGAATGTTGAAAAGCAATGTACTTAGCTGTCCTATCAGGCTTCATTTTTGTCTCGTTCCAACCCACTCTCTGCAGCTGCAAGGTGATCCTCTTAAATTAGATCATGTCATTCCCCTGCAAAACAAAACAAAATGAAACAAAAAAACCCCTACTCTCTTGGTATCTCCTGGCTCTGAAAAGTCAAACTCCTTATCTTGGCCCCTTTGGCCTGATACGAGCCAGACCCATCCTCCCCAGTGCATCCTTACCTTGCATCATGCTCCTCTCTCACTCCGCTCCAGCCAAACCTTGCGTTTCAGCTTCTCTCACAGGTCAAGATCTTTCTTGCCTCTAAACATGTTGTTCCTTCTCCCAGGAACATTCACCAACATCCACTGCATATCTAGCTCCTCCTCATCTTTCAGCCCTCTGCCTAAACGTCACCTCCTCAGAGAAACCTATAAGCTTTGGCCATCCTATCTAAATTAGTAGCCCTCTTCCCACTTTTATTAATTTCCTTCAAGGTATTTACCATAATTTATAATGATTTAATATGTCTGTTTACTTTCTGGGTCAAGGACCACCCTGACAAAGGAACTAAGCCTCTCTTGGTCACACTGTCTGGCTCCCAGTATGCCCTCAGTAAATGTCTCCTTAAGGAATGACCTCTTGGTTCTTTGCCGAGCAAGGGAAAATTGGAATGGAGGTGGAAAATAGCCTTGGATTTTAAAGACCCCAAAGGACATAGGGCCTGTAAATTTCTGGGAAAAGAAGGGAAGTAGGATTTCAAGAAAAAAATTTTAACAAGAAATAAAAAAGACAGAAGGACGAAAAAGGGAATTTGTTGGTTGAGGCATTGTCCAACCCAAAGGCATAGTCAGACCCAGTCGTCAGGTGGGGTGGATGGGAAAAGGTTAGTGAGGTAGCTAACTAGTTAGTTTGATGCAACATCTGACTGGTGCTTCGCCCAACAGCTGCTTCCAGCGTCCTGTTAGCTCAGTGCTTTGGATTCTGACATTGGCTCTGAGGGTTAAAGAGGAGGGAAATGTGTTCCCACTTCAACAGTGGTCACCAAAGATGGCCTCAGTGCAGGTAACAGGGATGCCAGGGCCCCATCTGTGCAGAACACACACTCACGTGGTTACACTTACAGCTGATGCTTTTTTCTCTCCAAGGAGCTCTCCCGTCTTTCCCTGTTATTGTGGTTGTTAGGGTTAGTTTAGATCAGAATGCTGATAATCAGAAGGCTGAGTCTTATACCAGTGACTCAGATTACTTTCTTAAATATCTCTGCTTCATTCTGTGCCTAAGCTCGAATTTATGAACTAGGAAGCGTCCATCTATAAGATGTCGATTTTGTTTAGTTCAACATCACAACACCCAAAAGGTGGTTGTGAGTTGTACACCATAACTAGTGTAGTGATGATGAGGTTAATAGTGTGGGTTTTCTTCTGTTTCGGTCACTTAGGGTTTCATGGGAAAAACTGACATGGTTATAAAGATCCTAGCTGGCTGGCTGTTCAGAATGGTGTTTTTCAGCCTTGAAAAACAATCAGGCCTCCTGTGAACACCTCTTACAGATCTTTAAGAATGTGTCAAAAGAGAAATATTGATTTAATAAGCTAAAAGGTCTTTGTGTATAAAAGACCTTTTAGGTCTTTTGTCCTGGCCAGTGGGGCTCAGTTTGTTGGAGCATCATCCTGTTACCAAAAGGTTATGGTGTGATTCCCAGTTTGGGTGTGTACCAGCCCAGTCTGGGTGTGTATGGGAGGCAACCAGTTGGTGTTTCTCTGTCACATCAATGTTTCTCTTCCTTCCTCTCTCACTCAGCAATGAAAAAATGTCCTTCAGTGAGGATAAAAAAATAAAATACCTTTTAATTGTGAGTTATGATGAGAAATGAGTCATTTTAAAACCACTGCTTTAAAAACAAATGGGGATTTGAGGACCCCGGTTTAAGAAATCTCGAACCACACACCATTTGAATATGGAGCTGACATACTTTCTCATCACCACTGATGGAAAAACAGTGCCTTAAGGTTGTCTGTCTCCCTTGACTGTACTAAATAAATAATCATTAGAACAATGTGGAAAGTCCACTAGGACAGGTGAGAACAAGGAGACACTTAACTGTGACTGAAGATGACGGAAAACTCCCTGGAGAATGTGACATTGAACGGAGTTTGAAGTCTATGCAGGACTTTAAAAAGCAGATGGGAGGAGGAAAAAAATCCACTCTAGGCAAAAAAAACATTAAGTATAACAAGGGAGGTGACGAAAATCATGACGCAGTCCCTGTGAATTGTGCGGGGTATTTGAGTAAGAGACACACGTGGGCGGGTAATGACGCTGTAAAGTTGATAGAAAGTCAGGTCACAGAGGGTCCTGTTATTTCATACGGAGGAACTTAGGTTGATGCTGGAAGGGATGGGGGGGGTCACTGGAGGAGTTTAAGCAGGAGAGGGCCATGATCAGATTTGCACTCTTAGAAAGTGCCCACTACCAGCAAGGTGGGGAATGAAGGAATTGGGGGGAGTCAAAACAAGAAACTTGGAGACAAGAAGTTATTAATATAGTCCTACATGAAAATGAGGTGTGTCTAAACTGAATAATTCAAATAGAAATGAAAAAGGGGGAATTTTTGCAACATGTCACTGGAATAAAATGGATAGGACTTAGTACAAATTGGATGTAAGTACAAATTGGATGGAAGGAGAGGAAAGAGTCTAAGGTGAATCCCAAGAGCCTGTCTTAGATAACTGAGTGGTTTACAGTGCCATAAACAGTATAGGAAAAGAGCCCTGGCCAGGTATCTCAAATGGTTGGAGCATCGTCTAGATGAGCAAGGGTTGCGGGTTCAGTCCCCAGTAGGGGCACACACGGGAAACAACCAATGAATTCGTGAATAGGTGGAGCAACTGATTGATGTTTCTCTCTCTCTCTCTCTAAAAAAAAATATTAAAAAATAAAATAAATGTTTATTAAAAAACAATATGAGGAAATCATGAGGAACAGATTTTGGGAAAAGATAATAGTTTAGTGTTGGGCATGTCATCTTGTTTGCTGGGAGATGTCCGTAGATAGAAATGTGGAACCAAGGTTTTAGATATGAGGTCAGGGGCCACTGAAAAAAGAGTCGGAAAATTCTTGGCTGTCCCTACCAGTGTAAGGTCCATGCTCTTAACCCTTATCACTGGATCTATTATTGAGATAGTTCAAGTTCAGGTCATGGGTAAAGGTAAGGTTGTCCAGTGAAAATTATAGAAGGAGATAAGAAGACAAGGAGAGCCAAAAATGAGGCCATAGGAAACACTGACATTTAAGAGATGGATAAGGAAAAGAACTTGCTAAGGAGACTGAGAAGTCTGGAGGAAGAGCAGTTGCCTTTGGGATGGAAGAGGGTGGTGCTGAGATAAGAAATATAAAGAAGTGAGTCGGGAGTGTGTGAAGGGTCAGAACTTAATAGGAGTTGATGGGTCCCTTGGGAATTTATGTGGCCTTTCCAAAGTGAGTTAGCTGCATCTTGTCACAGGAATGCAGACCTGATGTCTTCTGATATTTCAAAAGATGCCAGGAATTTAGATTTATATGCCAAATCTTCTCTCATACAGATGACTCAAATTAAAAAACAAACAAAAACTATGTATGACCATGGTGGGCAGGACATTTGAGGTAAGAGAACCAGGGTATGGTACCATCATTAGATATGCGTTATTAGAGAATAATTAATGTCTATACCAAACTGCGCAGATAAACCAAAAATGAAGGGATTATATTTGATGATGACACCTTCTGGATTACCTACCTAATTATACTGTTGTTAGGTGTCTGAGACTGTAGGAAAAAAATAAACGGCTATAAGATTTTAGGCTTTAAGTGTATAAAAATGTGTAAAAATAACTTTTCCAAGATGGAAGTTTCTGATCAGTTCTGTTCAGACTTTCACTTATTTTTATTTGGCTTGTCTGACTACTACCTCTGTTCAATATAACTGTTGTTTATTATTTCTTTTCCTTTAAAAAGCCAGGTAGTAAATATTTTAGGCTTTAAACTTTATTTACAAAAAGAGGTGTCAGGGCTGATCTGGCCAGCAGGCCACAGTTGGCTGACTCTCTGGGGGATGCTTCTTATACCAGCAAACACACCATTATGTACCAGCACATCTGCAGGTGAAAGTGAAGCCCTGATTTGTCCTGTTTGTGGGTTTCTGAAGTGCAAATACTTGCAATGAAGCGGCTGGTTTCAAGCTACCAACAGTTTAGCAATTGGATTGCAAAATTCTTGAGTATTTAACCATTGACTCTCATAAGCTGGTAAGAGCCAGTTCCAGCACACCGCTGGACGCATAGCCCTGGGTTATGGGGCAATGTAGTGGGAATGGGGGGGCAGAGGAAAATGTTTAGGTTTCTTTCTTTCTTTCTTTCTTTTACTCTTGAAGGTTTGATGTACATGAATAAGCAAAATGAGTAGAATGGCTTTTTCCACACTCAATAATTGTGTTGCTTTTGTTTGATTTTGCATTATCAGGAAATCTGCTGGCATTAGCACTGAAGTTAAGTCAAAGTAAAAGGGTTGGATCAAAAATAGATGTATGTGAATATGAAATATATGTGTGTGTTATGTATATATGAATGCTTTATAATATACATATATAATATACATATTTTAAGGTCATTTTCTGTTTCACAAATTGTTGCTTTTTTCTGTGTCTAGTGATTTTTTAATTTGGTATCAGGTGTAATAAATGTTCCATTGTCAAGTGTTTTCGGTTTGTTGTCTTTTTCAAGGAGTACTGAAGTTTCTTCTGGCACACAGGTTAGTGGTTAGGTTGGTTGTGGATCAACTTGATATTTTTGAGGTTTATTTCAAGCTTTGTTAGAGTGTTCCTACAATGGCCTTCATTCTAGGGCTAGTTTAGCTTTAATACTAAACTTTGACCCCTCTGTGGTTTCTGTTGATTGCTCAATGGCTTAGGGAGTCAGGTAGAGTTTGAACATCTCCTGGCCCTCTGTGTACTCTGGGAATTGCTCAGCTTACAGCTCTGGTGTGAGTTCTTTGCCCAGCCTTGTGGAGTTTCTTTCTATGCATGTGCAGATTGGTGTTCGGCCAAAGATTCAAGAAGACCCTGTGTAGATTTTAAAAGTTCTTTCACTGTGTAACTCCCTCCTCTCTGGTACTGTGCTTTACAAATTCCAGTTCCCCCTGTCTTAAAAATCTGGTCTCTATCTCCTCAATTTAGTGAGACTACTGTGCTTTGAGTTTTCCTTCCCTTTGTTATAATCTCAAAATTGCCACCAGATAGGAAGCTCTTTTCTTTCTCTTGGACATCAGAGTCTTTTCCTGTCTGTTGTCACAATGTCCGAAAACAGTTGTCTCATACCTTTTATCCAGGTTTCCAGTTGTTTATGGTAGGAGAGTAAGTTCTGTACCAGTTACTGCTTTATGATCAGTATTGGAGCTCAATATTCATCAATACAATGTTGAATCTCCTAGTCCCTGTATTTTTATCCAGGTCTTCTTTGATATTTTAAATAAACTTTAAAAATTCTCTCCATAGACTAACATTCAATGTTAGATTTATCCCAAGCTTTCATACCATTATGCATTGCAAATGGTGTCCTTTAAAAAATTTTTATTTTCTACCTACCAGTTGCTAGTATAAAGTGAAAAATAGAATATGGCCAAAATGAAAGAACAGTGTAAAACTTCGGACAGAGAGCTAAATGATGAGGAGATAGCCAGCCTGTCTGATGGAGAATTTAAAGCCCTGGTAATCAAAATGCTCATAGAACTGATGCTGAGCTTGGTCAAAAAATGAAAGAACAAATGAAAGATACCCAAAATGAAATAAAGCAAAATATTCAGGAAACCAACAGTGACAGAAAGGAAACCAGGACTCAAATCAATGATTTGGAACAAAAGAAAAAATAAACATCCAACTGGAACAAAATGAAGAAACAAAAATTCAAAAAAATGAACAGAGACTTTTGAAACTCTTTGACAACTTGAAACATTCCAATATCCAAATCATAGGGGAGCCAGGAGAACAACAACAGCAAGAAATTGAAAACTTATTTGAACAAATAATGAAGGAAAACTTACTTCCCCAATCTAGTGAAGGAAGAAATAGACTTTCAGGAAGCCCAGAGAGTCCCAAAGAAGTTGGACCCAAAGAGGAACACACCAAGGCACATCATCATTAAGATATCCAAGATTAAAGATAAGGAGAGAATCTTAAAAGCAGCAAGAGAAAAGGAGACAGTAACCTACAAAGGAGTGCCCATAAGACTGTCAGCTGATTTCTCAAAAGAAACCTTACAGGCAAGAAGGGGCTGGAAAGAAGTATTCCAAGTCATGAAAGGCAAGGACCTATATCCAAGATTACTCTATCCAGCAAAGCTATCATTTAGAATGGAAGGGCAGATAAAGTGCTTCCCAGATAAGGTCAAGTTAAAGGAATTCATCATCACCAAGCCATTACTATATGAAATGTTAAAGGGACTTATCTAAGAAAAGGAAGATCAAAAATATGAACAGTAAAATGACAACAAACTCACAACTATCAACAAATGAACGTAAAAAAATAAAAGAAAGAAAAGCAATGAAAACAAAAACTAAGCCAACAACTAGAACAGGAACAGAATCAGAGAAATGGACATCACATGGAGGGTTTTCAGTGGGGAGGGGAAAGGGAAGAAGAAGCATAATTGGTAGGCATTAAATAGATGAGGAGAGGTAAAAAATGGTGTAGGAAACAGAGAACTCAAAGAACCTATATGTGCAACCTTGGACATGAACTAAGGCCAGGGGGGAGTTGGAGGGTTGGGGGGTGCCGGGTAAAAGGAGGATAAAAGGGGAAAATTGGGAAAACTGTTAAAAAAATAAATAAATAAATTTTATTAATTTTTCTATCTAGTAACTTTGTATATAGATTTTTCTACCCAGTAATGAAAGCGTTAATTATTTTGAATTAATTATTTATCATTTTCAAATAATGAATAATTATAGTTTTGTTTCTTTAATTCCTTATATATATTTTTTTCTTGCCCTACTTCACTGTTGAAGAGCTCCAGTGCGATGTTAAATAGATGTTTCTTTCTATTTCTAGTTATCTAACATTTTTGAGTTATAAATAGATGTTAAATTTTATCAAATGCTTTTTTGCATCTATTCAGATATGTGCACACTTATTCACTTTAATCTATTAATGTAGTAAATTACATGGCTTGATTTTTTTTCTCTTAGGTAAAAACCAACTTTGTACTTTTAAAATAAAAGCAAGTTGGTCATGTTGTATTTTCCTTTTTATACACTGCTCGATTTTATTTGCTATTGTTTTGCTAAGTATTTTTGCATCTATGTTTGTGAATAAGATTGTCCTGTAATTATTCTTTCTCTTCCTCTTCCTGTAAGGTTTTCACTTCTATGTTACCGTAGTAGACTTGAAACATTTTGGAACTATTTACTTCTTGAATATTTTATAGGACTTTTCTAGTAAGCCAGCAAGGACTGGACTTGAACTTCTTTACAGTAGTGCTTTTTGCCTTGAAGTTTATTTTACCTCATATTAATATGCCATACTAGCTATCTGTTCATTAGTACTTGCAAGATAATATGTAATTTACATTCCTTTTTCTACACTTATTTTTAATGGAGCAATTAAAATGACTTTATTATTCTTTCTGCATATCAAAATTTTCTACAGTAAAGTTATAATATCTTGATCATGACAATGGGACAGTTTAACCTCCAGCTTTGTGTGTGCTCTTTGGTTCACAGGCCAGAGCGTAATCCACTGAGCCACACCAGGCAGGGCTATATTTTTTCTTAGAGTTTTTTTGATTGTAGTAGAATATAGATAATATAAAATTTACCATTTTCACCATTTTAAATGCACAGTGCAGTGGCCTTAAGTACATTCCCATTGCTGTGCAACTGTCACCCCCATCCATTTCCAAAACTTTTTCATCTTGCAAAGTTGAAACTCTACTCATTAAAGACTAGCTCTCCATTCCCTCCTTCCAGCCCCTGACAGTTACCATTCTGCTTCCTGCCTCTGTGAATTTGAGCACCTCAGCCCCTCACATGAGTGGAATGGCACCCTGCCTGTCCTTTGGGATTGCCTTATCATGCTTAGTATAGTGCCTTGAAATGTACTCCCTATTGTGGTGTGTGTCCTTCTAACAGTTAAAGTGGTTTTTTTCCATAGTTAGATCCTAACTTTGCATTTAGGTGTGAGGTGCAGGTTGAAATTTATTCCAATATGGACATCCTGCTGTCCTGATGCTGTTGGTTGGTTATTCCATCCCTTTTACATTGATTTATGATGTTACTCCTGTCATATATCAAAATCCACATATAACTGTTTCTAAGCTGTCAGCTGGCCTATCTATCTATATTATTCCAGAAAGCTGCATTATTTATTAAGACTTGAAAATAATTCTTAATATCTGGCAAGACAGATCTCTTCACCTAGTTGGTCTGGCTTTCCCCAGCCTCAGCCTGGTCCTAGGGAGCTCCCCCGGTCCAGGGGATGAGGGTCGAGGGGAAGCAGTGGTGTGGCAGAGTATGTGGCACCAGCTGAGAAGGAAAGCTGCCTGCTTTTCCCTTTGCTTGTGCCTTCAGGTCCTGTTGGGTTCGGTTCAAAGGTGTTGTTCCTGCCTGGTTTCTGGAGCTGCCTCAGGTTAGAGCTGTGGCGCAGAAGCACCCACTTCGTGGCACTGCATGGACTGAGAGGTCTGCTGGTGGGCCTTGTCTCCCCAGAGCCTAACAGGTGCCTCAGGAGTTGACACAGGCAGCCTATCCATTTAGGAAACTTGTATTGAATGCCTTTTCTAAGCTAGCGTTGTGGATGCAGTAGTGAGCCAAAATAGACAAAATTCCTCCTCATCACATTTTTATTCTAGTTTACTAAAAGGAACTAGTTATATTTTTTCAGTTGGGTATAGTTCTTTCCTAAAAAATACTAAGGGCTTTCTACATGATGATTAATGAAAATTGTACCTTTTGGTCTTGGTGCTCTACATTTCTAAAGTTTCTGAAGACATTTTAATTTGAAAATGCTTACTGGCTGGTGATGCAATCTTCAACAAAGGTCAGTGTTTTTATGAGCACAGCATTCACTGGAAAACGATTTGCTGGTTGGTGTTTGCGTGATTGAGGCCAAATTTCAGACAGGGTCAAAAGTCTGCTGGAGTGGACCAGGCTGCCCCCCAAACCTGGACACATTCTGAACACACCTGCCACTCTGCACCTTTCCTGAAGGTACCGTACCCCAGAGAAGGTACCTCTTTCTCAGTCTGTGAAGTAGAATGGTTAAAAAAAAAGTAAATTTTGGAAGCAGTCATATGAATACTAGCCTTTTTATGCAAACTTATCACATAAAGAAGTAACTGAAAATTGTTCTTTTTGAAAGATGTATGCCAGCTCAGGTGGGAATTTCTTTCAATTCAGGTTTAAATTATTCCCCTTCATAGAGAACCAAACAGATATCACAGCAAACTGTCAAAATCTAAATAAGATGAATGATTCCATTGTTCACCTTAAATGCTCGTGGGTGACTTACAAAGTTGGCTGATTTAGCAGATCCAACTAACAACTGGAAGGCAGAACTAGACATTTCTGTACCAGATTGCTGTAATTAATATTGATCATTATTCACGTACATGTCATAGAAATTATAGTCTTCATCTTCCTTTTCTAAAACAGTTCTTTGACAAATACTTCTCTTAGACCTAAAAGAGACTCACAAAGCATCAGAGAACATCTTAGTCCGATAAATGACTTAAATGACTTAGCTTCCTGCCAGATAATACTTACCAAAATGTTTACCAAAATTAGGCTGCAATCATTACATTCTAATTACCTCTTTAGCAAGATTCTGTGTATGTTTTGTCAGGGATTAGCCTGCCATAACTCACAAACATTAAAATATTAATGCTGTTACCATCTGTGTCTTTATGTGAATCTGAGGCCTCAAAATAGGGGAACCCCAAAAAGAGAAAAGAAATTGCCTGGGTGCTAAACCTGATATTTGCTGTTGGCTCCCTTTCATTTATTTGTGTTCAAATTTGGTGTGCCCTGTAGCATGGTAAAAGCAAATGAGTACTCTTCCTCCTCCATGTTAAATTTAAACCATTTTTAATATTAAAACAAAAAATGAATATATTGAGTAGATGCAAAATTGGCATGAATTGTAATTATAACCCTGTCGCAGGTGGCTTGAGGCAGCCAGGGGGGGACAGCTCAAAGGATTCCAGTGAAGTGCTCAGAAAAGCAGGGGGTGTGGGTGCGAGGCTACCCCGGCGTCCGTGTAGTAACATGACAACTTGGGTCGCTTATCATCATGTTTCTGCTGTAGCCTTCCCATCAGAATGGACGAGCACACCAGGTTTTATTTAGTCCACAGGTACATATTAGTACCTAGAATGTTCAAGGCTCTTTGCTAGATTCTGTGAATGTAATGGTGAAAAACTAAGATACATCAGAGTATTCAGATGCTAAGGTATTAACCATTTTACACAACAACAACTATCTCAAATTTACTTGTGAAAATTAAATACAAAAGCCTGTAAAAACTGGCAGACAATAAGTGCCCAATAAACCAGCCCTTCAAAGACAAAATAAACTATATGCAATTTGTGAATCTTGATTAGATCTTGATTTTTATTTTACAAAACAGCTGTAAAGAACAACTTTGAGACAATTGTGGACATTTGGAATTCCACTGGATATTAGAGCATAATTGTTAATTTTCTTAGGTGTGACTGTGGTTGGGGTTATGAAGGAGAATATCCTCATTCTTTTTGTTTTAAACATTTTATTTATTTTTAGAGAGGGGGAAGGGAGGGAGAAAGAGAGGGACAGAAATACTAATGTGTGCTTGCCTCTCATGTGCCTCCTACTGGGGACCTGGCCCACAACCCAGGCATGTGCCCTGACTGGGAATTGAACCACCAACCCTTTGGTTCATAGGCCCACACTCAATCCACTGAGCTACACCAGTGGGGGCAATATCCTTGTTCTTATATGAGTCCTGAGGAAGTATTTCAGGGTGAAGTCTCATGGTATTTGCAATTTAGTTTCAATGTTTCAGAAGTAAATATAGTTGAAGAATGTTAACAGAGGTAGGTAGGGTTATTGGTGCACATAGTACTGTTCTTTCAACTTGTCTGGATGTTTGAAAACTTCCAAGATAAACAGTTGGGAAAGTTTTTTGTTTTTTTTCCTCTTCCCTGATCAGAACAATTTATAATTATGCAATTCTCCAAAGGGAGTCTATTCCCCAAAATATGAGTTAGAAATTAGATCCCATACAGATTTAAGGCAGTTTCTGAAAGGATTTTGTTTTCTTTTTTATAAATCTAAGTTACATCAGTTGGGGTCAACTCAGATCTTAGGCAACACTCTTCCTGAGCTTTGTCACAGCGTTTTTTAACATTTCTTTGCCTGAACTGCATTTTACTTTGTGCACTCACCTTTACCAGAGGAGTTGCCTCACCGTCACCAGGAAGGCACTGTCGCTCAGTCCATACAAACAGTCACAGTACAGCACACCTGGGCGGGGAAGGAGTCCAGGACAACCGGAAGGTGCAGTGTCAGTGGTGAGCTTGGAGTTTAATTAGAAGGTTAAACATGATGAAGCTGAAAATCACTCAGAGTAATTTAAATTACAAATTTTTAAATTTGTAAATACAAATTAAAATAGTGCACTTCCAAAGTGGGCTGTAAAGAGAATGCTGTTGCTAACACTGGCATCAAAACAAAGCTGCTGTAATGCTCTAGGTGCTAACTGGATAGGGCAGCCATAGACTTCAGCCCTTTGCACGGGTTACATTGTTCTTCAAGTCCAAGTGGATTCAGAACACCACTGGAATTTCTGAAGCTACCCACATTTCCAACTTGGGCTTTCTTTTCCCTGAAGTTGAAGGCAGGAAGTGACACTGTGTGTCTGATCACAGAGAAATTGTTTTTTGACCATGGTTTTCACGAAGTCCACGAAGCCCCAAGGGGTAAGAGCACACATCCGGGATACCCAGTATACACTGCGTATCACGGCACCTCACATTGTTATGTGATCGTGACATTTATGGACCTTAGAGTCAGACTCAGGACAACGCTATTGATTCCTGAAGCAGTGCCAAAGACCAGAGGCGACAGTGGGGAGGAGCGCACTAGATTTTTACAGGAGCTGAGAGCTCTTGCAGGTGCTGCGACAGAAAAGTTTCACTCTGCCTCACAGGGGCTGTGAAAATTCTTACACATTTACTCACATGCTAATATAAAATGTATCAATTCGATATTTTCCTAAAGGCTATAAAGATTTATTTTTAACTAAGAGAAAAATGTATAAAATGACTTTTTTTTACCTCTAGGTGGTGCTGTGTGTTGTTTTATGTAAGCACGAGACTGCCTAGTTTGGAAGGGACTCTTAAAAGATTCTGTCTTATTTTCCAGCTAAACAAACTTATTTGAGTCATTGAAGTTTTGTCTGGCTTAAGATAAAATTTCTGGTTTGAAGCAGAGCCAGGACTAATGCCTTTCTTTGTAAAATGTTTGACATATGATT
>VMDR010008670.1:0-35883 GCA_007922815.1 Macrotus californicus | reverse complement strand
GGGGGGAAGGGTTTTCAGGAACCACTATGGAGGACACATGGACATAACCAAGAGGGAGGGTGGGAGCAAGGGAGGGAGGTGGGATTGGCTGGGGTGGGGGAGGAGTAGTGGGTGGGAGGGGGGGAATGCAGACAACTGTAATTGAACAACAATAAAGTAATAAAATACTTTAAAAAAAAAGAATGTATTGTGACAGCTGTCATATCAGCATGCAAAAAAAACTTATCAAAACTGATGAATTTTTGTGTAGCCATTTTAATATTGAGATGGAAGAAAATGTGCAACATTTTTGGCATATTATGCTCTGTTATTTCAAGAAAGGTAAAAACACAACTGAAACGCAAAAAAGATTTGTGCAGTGTATAGAGAAGGTGCTGTGACTCATCAGATGAGTCAAAAGTGGTTTGTCAAGTCTCATGCTGGAGATTTCTTGCTGGACAATGCTCCACAGTCAGCTTTAGACCAGTTGAAGTCGATAGTGATCAAATCGAGACATTAACTGAGAACAATCAACGTTGGACCTTGTGAGAGATAGCCAACATACTCAAAATATCCAAGTCAATAAAGTTATTGGTGAAAATGAAAAATGTGTCTTTTATTTTACAGAAAAACACCCATACAGACTGTGTGGCCAACCCATAGCTACTACTACTCTTTTTAAAAATACAACTATAATCATACAGCACCTATGCTCACATCTTTCCAGATTTTCCCCCTTACTTTAGGCCAAAGTTAAAAATCCTTAGCTTGACCTACAAGACCCTGTGTGATTTGGCCCCTGCCCTCCTCCCCCACCGTAGGTGGCATCACTCAGTGCCCCTCTCAGGCCCCACACACTGGCCCTCTCTTTGTCTTAACCTGAAAAATTCTTCCCCACCACTAGGCCTTCAAATGCACTCTTTCCTCTGCTTAGAAGACTCTTTCCCCTACTCTCTATGTAGCCAAACTTGTTCATCTTCCAAGTCCCAGATTAAGTGCCAAAACTTCAGGAACATCTTCCCTGGAGCCGCCCCTTCCCATTATAATTCCATAAACCCCGAATTTTTTCTTCATAGCACTTATTATCACTGAAATAATTTGACTTGGGGAGGAAGGGTAACTATTAGCTTAAGGTCTGTCTTCCCAGCAGACCATAAACTTAACGAGGGCAGCGATTGTGTAATTCTTACTCACCAAGTTCTCTTCAACTCTTAGTACAGCATCTGACACTTGGTAGACGTTTAATTGGTATTTGTTAAATCCATAGATGTGACCTTGTCAGGTTTGTGACCATTAAGGCCAAGATCCCAGGACAACGGATGTCTAAAATATATAAGAATTAGTACACATGCAGTTATTTAGCAGATAATATTTTAGAATTATATTTACATTTCAGACTCTGAATATCGTGTATGTACCGTAAGTGCTTTAAACACCTCTCCAATGGAGAACTGATGACATAGAAATGTAATACGTCTGTCTCAGTTTAGATGACTCCTGCATTTCCTACATCTTTTTTTCCCCACAACTACATATTGTGAAACAATTCATGAGGGATTTTTCTATGCCTCCTATACTCACCTCTAGGATTTTCTTCTTTCTTTCTTTCCTTCCTTCCTTCCTTCCTTCTTTCCTTCCTTTCTTCCTTCCTTCTTCCCTTCCTTCCTTCCTCCCTCCCTTCCTTCCTTCCTTTCTTTCTTTTCCTGTTTTGAAATAGCAACTACAGCTGTTCATGGAGACTTTAAAGGAATTTTACCTAGTCCTACTCAGAGTAAAAAATAAAGTAAAATTTGCTTGCCTCTGGTAGGGTAGAAAGAAGGAAAAGCCAGCACTCTTCTATCCTTGGCCAATGAACGGTCTCTCAGCTGCATTGTAGCAGTGATGGCTAACTATCCGCTTTACACTTGATCTTAGCCAAAAGGCCAAGAAGCAATTAACTGTCCCCTTTACAGAAAACAGGTATTTCTGGAAAGTAGGTGTGCTATAGGAACTCCATTTTCCAGCCCCACCACACACCTTGCATGTAAGTGGGGCCCTCTGACAAACTCTCACTATGAAGTACAAGTGGAAATTGTGCATTTTACTTCCAGGTGGAGGCAGTGAAGAAGCGAATGACTTGTTGAACTCTTTCTTTCCCTTCAGGTCAGATGCAGGGACTTCAAGGCCTCAGTTAATGCCAGAGCCACAAGATGGTAGGAGCCTGTGTCCCTGAGTCAAACAGCCTGGAGAAAGACCACCTCTTAAACAGGGACACCCACAGAGGACTTTTACATAGGCAAAAATAAACTCTCATGTGTGAAGCCAGTGAAACGTTGACATGTTTTTGCTACCATATCTAGCCTTACCTTAAAAAACACATTCATCTTCCTTATCTTTACTTATTCCCTACCTCTCCTGGGCTGCTTACCTCACCAGGGCACTTCCACTCCTGTGAGGTGTCCACGTGGACTCTCTGCTGTCCTTATATCCTAAGGAAAAGGAGTAAAGAGAATCCCTAATGCACAGGTGGCAAACACAAGGCCCGTGGGCTGGCCCTCCACCTTGTTTCTACACAGCGGCAGTGCCAAGCTCCTTGCCTCTAGTTAAGGAGTGGTTACATTTGTACAGTCCTCAAGTTACATTCGGCCCTTTGAAGGCAACCTTGAGGCTGATGTGGCCCCCAGTGAAAATGAGTTGGACACCCCTGACCTAATATAAATAACACCTTCCAGTTAATAGTAAATATGTTTTTTTCTTTTTGCAGAAGATTGCCAGCTAATGATGTAAAAGGAATTATAGAAAAATACAATTTTGTAACTGGTAGCATAATAATTGATCCCCCCAAGGATCATCAAGCAAAACATTGTGGGGCAACAAGATGGAGCCACAATGCCAAGGAACACCTATAAGTTACTTTCCACATTAGAAAGGGGAAAATGAATCTCTTACTGTGGAAAACTCTGGCAGCAAATCTTTATCCAAGTGATCAAACTTAACATCACAAATAGCAGGACACAGGTATTAGGGGCTCCTGATATGATGTAATGGGAAGTACACAATATCACCCCTGAAGCCTTCTTACAAAAATGTTTAACTTGAATCTAATCAAGGCTCTAGACCTCACTGTTCAATGTGACAGCCGTTAGACCAGGGGTGTCAAACTCATTTTTACCAAGGGCCACATCAGCCTTGCGGTTGCCTTCAAAGGGCCGAATGTAATTTGGGGACTGTATGAATGTAACTACACCTTAACTGTTAAGGAGTTGAAATTACATTCGGCTCTTTGAAGGTAAGCGAGGCTGATGAGGCCCCCGGTGAAAATGAGTTTGACACCCCTGCATTAGAAACGTTTGACTATTGAGCACTTGAAATGTGGCTATTCCAAATTGAGATATGCTATAAGTGTCAAAAACACACAGGATTTAAAGAACTTAGTAGGAAAAAAATGGAAAAAAAAGTCTTATTGATATCTTTTCAGTATTTTTATTGATTGATTTAGAGAGAGGAAGGGAGAGAGAGGGGGGAGGAAAAACATTGATTTATGCATTCATTGGTTGATTCTTGTATGTGCCTGACCAGGGATTGAACCCCCAACCTTGGTGTTTCAAGATGACACTCTAACCAACTGAACTACCTGGTCAGAGCTAAATATCTTTTTTAAATTAATTTAATCTGTTTCTTTTTACATTTTTAAATGTGGCTAAAAGGCTATTTTAAACTACATATGGGGCTCATGCTACATTTTTATTAGATAGCCCTGCTCTAGACCTAACTTCCAGCCTATAAAGAAAATAAAAGAGAAGAATAATTTAAGCAACACCATCAGGAAACAATGTGGCAAATCCAGAAAATGGAACATTAATCTGGATTCCTCAAAGTCAATACCCTGAAAACCATGGAGAGACTTTTTTAGAATAAAAGACTCTACAGAGACACAAAATTCACATGTAATGTGTGAGTCTCAACCTGATCCAGGATCGGAAACAGTTGTAAAAGGCTTTTCATGCATCACTGGGGAAATTTGAGTAAGGACTGAATATTTCAGAGAGAAAGAAACAGCAGAAATGTTTTTTAAATCGTTATTTATTTCATTCTGCTATCACTTCTCAGGGTCTTATTTAAAAACACCTAAGTTGCCTGACCTACAGCTATTTCACCGTTACACACTAAGGGATTGGTAGGCAAAGGGGAGAGAGAGCTAGAATCCAGTTACCTTTGAATGTGAACACTGGTTGAGACTTTGTTTTTGAATAAATAGGAACACAAAATCTAAAGAACGTTGTTAAAAGAAGACAATGGTTGTCCCCCCAAAATCAAAACTTTTAATGATAATAAGCGCCATGGGGAAAAAAATTGCAAGATCCATAAAAATATGTAGAGAAGAGCAAGACTCTCCTGAACTGCTGGCATTTAATCTGGGACTTCAAGATGAGCAGGCTTTGGCTACATGAAGAGTAGGGCAAGGTGTGTCCTGAGCAGAGGAAAGAGGGAATGTGAAGGCCTAGCGGCGGGGAGAAGTCTGACAGGTTAGGAACAAAGAGGAGCCGGTGTGAGGGGCTGAGCAGGGCAGCGGGTGGTGCCAGCTCCAGTGAGCGAAATAGTAGACAGAAGCCATTTATCAGGGTCATTCCTCTACTCTGCCACTGTTTTTCCACCAATTCTCTTTCACAAAGCTTTTGAAGTGACTTTGCAAAATTAAATCAGACCACGAAAATGGAAACAATAAATATCCATTTAAAAAACAGTGAAATAATACTTGAAATTGGTGAATTAGGCTTGAGCTGAATTTTCAATTTAGCTTTAAGTTGTTGGCAACTAATTCCAAAAGGTAAAATTTATGGTTGACATAGTTCTCATTGTCCAGTAAAGGAAAATAAGCTAATTCATATGGAAACAAAACTTTTACCCCAGAACAACTTCGTAGTGAGATTTCTTTCCTTTGACTTGTTACAGGAAAGACATTCGTTAACTTGTTAAGTTAGCATCATGAGCCAAGTTTTTCTGTAGAGTTAGGTCAATGGTTCAGCAAATAAGTTTCCTGATACTTGGGACCAATTCATTAACGTGTTTATAGCATCTTCTGTTTTTCTAGGTACTCAATCAAAACTCCCTCTCTAGGTGAATTTGTCCAGTTCTGTGGCTTTAAATATTATCACTATGCTGATAGTGCTAATTTTTTTCTTTCAACCCCTTAAAAAGCCCCCGAGCTCATATATGCAATATTTATTCAACCTTTATACTCGAGCATGCAATAATTGTAAAAGCTATCACTTTTAAATATATGGCTCAAAGTGTGCCAGATGTGTATTCGCTTAAACTGCTCACTAATTCCATGAAGTAAATACAATTACATTCCCATTTCTCAGATGAATATAAAAGAGACACAGAGATCATATTCTCAGTAAGTCAAAAATAATCAATGAAAAGCACAAAGACATGGATGTGCTAAACAAGAATGTGTGTTGTTTTTGAGGAGAGAGCAGTATCTGGCCAGTTGAAGTGTACTGCTGGTCTGTTCGTCAGTGACCGTGTGTGTGATTGTTGCTTTCATGTCTAACACTGTAAATCTGGGCATTATATAATAAATACATGGGAAGTGAAGATTTTCCTGTAGCGACTTTACCACATAATTGTTTGGATTAAATGAGATAATACTACTATATGTTAGGGTTTTGAAACGTATCAAAGGTTCTAGTGTGTGTACCAATTTGAAAGGCTCTATACCAACGTAAAGAGAGATTATCTCTCATCGACGTATCTTTTCAAAAGTTAAAAATTTGGAATGCTAACTCTCTGTATGTATTACTCTTCTTTTTTCTTTTCACAGTTCACACATTTTAGTGTAGAAAAGTGAGAAAATATAAAGGGGGACGAGGCATAATTCCATCAATATTTTAGTATGCAAGTATTCTATATTATTTTGAATGTCTATTTGTTCATATTTATTTTTCACAAAAAGTGGGATTATACTGTACATACTGGTTAACCAATGAAAAATGCACAGTTTTGGAACCTGGGCTGTATATGTATATAGGTTATAATCACATGGGTGAATTTAAGTGTATGGTAGGCCCTCTATATCTATACATTCTATCTATATTATCTATCAATAATTTTATGAATATTTGACCATGGTAAATTGTCACTTTCATAGTAATTTCAGATAATACAGTTTCAGTCATTCAATACATCATTCTAACCAATTTCTCTCTTGTCTGCCTCTACCATACAGGGTATGAAAGCGAAATACTTTTCCAGATTCCACCTCTAAGTGACATCACACAGTATTTGTCTTTCTCTGACTTATTTCACTTAGCACAATGCCCTCAAGGCCTATCTATGTTGTCCCAAATGACAAGACTCTCTTCTTCTTAATGTTGAATAATATTCCACTGTGTATATGTATACCATGTCTTCTTTATTCATTCATCTGTTTATTGACACACTCACACACACACACACACACACACACACACACACACTTGTACTTGGGATGTTTTTCCAATGAGATACAAGGAGAAATCTGCCAGCATCACCTCTTTCTTTGTCACCTTCTTCAAGCCTTGATCACAGATGTAAAGTCCAGGGCTACAGTAGCCACAATGTGACCGCAGTTCAAGAGGCACAAGGAAAAGGTAAAGAGAATTACAGAAATGTTGGCCTAATAATGGTCAAGCCTCTGAACCAATGTCAACAGCCTCAATCTCCAAATTTCTTACATGGGAAAAATAAGCATTTATTTAATCACTATTGGTTGGATTTTCTGTTACCCAAAACCAAAAATCTTTCTTAACTGATAAAGTACCGTAAAACGTTAACTAATTTATCTTGCTCTAAAACTTTGAAGTCACTTAATTCCAAGGGATATCACTGTTCAGAGTTTGCAATTATACTGGAGATGACTTTTATATTACAGTCTGACCTTTACACGTCTCTTATTTGTAGCGGGTAGATATGCCCATGTGGCTTGAAAAATAAAACTAAACCCGTGGCCTTTAGTTCATGTGTTTCCAGGAGCTGAATATGGTTTGCTTGTAGGAATGAAAATTCCCCTGAAATGTTAATTGATTCAGCTTGACAGTGCTTGCCATATCGTAAATCAATATGATGATGTTTTTGTGAACTAGAGATGAAGATGGTAAAATGAGGAAGAATCTGGTTAGGTATGGTTGTTTTCATTGTTTTGTTTTTAATGGAACTCAGGAAGATTGAGATTCTTTTCTTTTTGGAATGTCTGTGGGTTGTGGAAAAGAACAGGGTCACATCAGTAGTTTAGGCTAATCTGAATCCTAACCAAGTACTGTTAGACTCTCTTTATTATTTATTTACATATTACAGGTAATGGGAGAGGGATCTGATTTATTCTGTGTGTTTTAGTTACCTATTGCTGTGTAAGAAACTACCTCAAAAGATAGTGGCTTCAAATTTTTTTAATTTACGATCATTATGCTTTCTGTGGATCTGGAATTCAGACAGGGACAGCTTGTCTCTGCTCTACAATGTCTGGGGCCTCAGCTGAAGACTTGAAGGCTGGGGGTTGAAATCATCTGAAGGCTGTTTTATTCACATGTCCGGTGTTTGGTACAGGCCTAGCCAGGGCAACACCCACGCATAGCCTTTCCCCAGGACCTGGGCTTCCTTACCACAAGGTGGATAGGTTCCAAAAGCAAGCATCCAAAGAGAGAGCCAAGGGGAAGTTGTATTGCCTTTGTAATCTAGCCTCAGTGACACAGTGTCATATCTGCCACCTTATATTGGGTAAGGCAGTTCCAAAGTTCCACCCAGATTCAAGGAAAAGGAACACAGATATCCCTCCTTGCCCATATACTTCCATTGAGAGATGGAGCATGTCAAGGTCACACTATAAGAAGAGCAAGTGAGATAGGAAATATATATATAGGCAAGCATCTTTGGAAACCAGAATCTGCCATATTGTACCATTACCCCATCTCTTAAATGAACAGCCATGCCATATGTACAAGTGTTTTGATAGTATTAACGATGTCCACAGTTGGTGAGGAGAGCAGAGGATGCTACTGGTATCTAGTCGTTGGAGGCCAGGGATGCTGCTAAACAACCTATGATGCACAGAACAGCCACACACACACAACGGTGATCTACAGAATGGAAGAAAATATTTGCAAATCATACATTTGGTAAGAGGTTACTACCCAAAATGTATAAAGAATTCACACAATTCAATAGCACAGAAATAAATAAATAATCCAATTACAAATGGGCAGAGGAAGTGAATAGACACTTTTCCAGAGAAGACATACAAGTGGCCGACAGGTACATGAACAGATGCTCAACATCATTAATCATGAGGGAAATGCAGATCAAAATCACAAGGAGTAATCACCTCGTACATGTCAGAATGGCTATCATCAAAAAGATAAGAGATAACAAGTGTTGGTAAGGATGTGGAGAAAAGGAAACCCTTGTGCACTGTTGGTGGTAATATAAAGTGGGTCCTCAAAAAAGAAAACAAGCAATTACCATGTGATCCAGCTACATCACTTCTGGGGTATATACAAGTATATATATTCAAAGGGAATGAAGTCAAGACCTCAAAGGTGGGGGGGAGGCATAAAACTATACTTGAACAACAATAAATTTTTTTTAAAAAGACCTCAAAGAGATACCTGCACTCCAATATTCACTGTAGAATTATTCACAATAGCCAAGATATGGAAGTAACCTTAGTGTCCAGCAACAGATGAGTGGATAAAGAAGACATGGTGTACACACAATGAAATATTATCTAGCCTTGAGAAAAAGAAATACTGCCATTTGTGACCATATGGATGGACCTTGCGGGCATTGAGCTAAGTGAAATAAGTCAGAGAAAGACAAGTGCTGGGTGATGTCACTTATTTCTGGAATTCTAAAAACCTGAACTCATAAAAAGAAGAGAGAGTAGAGTGATGGTTACCAGAGCCTTGGAGGTAGAGAAAACTGGGAGATTTTGGTCAAAGGGTAAAAACTTTAGGTTATGAATAAGTTTTGGGGATCTAATATATAATACAACATGATTATAGTTAACAATACTATGTCATTTAGTTGAAAGTTGCTGAGAGAGTAGACCTTAAATGTTCTCACCATGAAGAGAAATGACAATTATGTGAGGTGATGAGGTGTTGGCTAATGCCGTGGAAGCATCATTTAGCAATATATGAGTATCAAGTCAACATACTGTACACTTAAACTATACAATGGTGGGTGCCAAACACATGTCAAAAAAGTTGAAAAAGAAAAATAAATCAGTGAACAAAATGAGTTTATTAAACATATATTACATGATTTTTACATACCTTATAGCCCTACACTTAAAGGGCATCTTGGTCTTGGACTTCTATATCCTTTGTGTGGGTAATTTGTGTATATTTGTCTTAAAATATTGTTTTCTGTTAGATTCTGATCAACTTCTCCCCTCTCCTGAAATCTAAGGTTACAGAAAATCAACACTTTTAATGTAGGTCGTGAAGAGATGTAATTCCCTTAAGAACCCATGAACACCTCTTGTCTTTTAGTAAATATTTTACATGCCGTGTAAGCCCGTTTTTGTTGCTTCTTCTTTTTTTAAAAAAGATTTTATTTATTTTTAGAGACAGGGAGGGAGAAGGAAAGGGAAAGAAACATCCATGTGCCACCGAAACATGAACTAGTTGCCTCTCACATGCTCCCAACCGGGGACCTGGCCTGCAACCCAGGCCTGTGCCCTGACCAGGAATTGAACCAGCACCTTTCTGGTCTGCAGGATGATGCCCAGCCCGCTGAGCTACACCCGTCAGGGCTGCCTCTCCTCTTTCCTATTGGTCATTCACTAAGCATAAAAGCCATCTAATTAAGAGCCAGCTCTCTAATAAAGATGGAACTGGCAGGTTTCCCCTGCTCTCCACAGTGTGTCCCACTGGCTACACACAAAGCAATTACGATCCACCAGTCAGCTCTTTTTCATGTGATAGCATCAGCGGTTTTGCTCAGGGCTTCTTTTTTGATGAACAATAGCAGAAATAATGGCCTAATTCACTTAAAAAAAAAAAAAACTATTTGCCTTCTCTTAAAACAATCCAACACTAACCAAAGTTCTTCCTAATTAAACCAAGGTTATCCAATTGGGCATTTTAATACAACGATGCTCTTTAACAACATCAAAGTGAAAGAGACTTATTAGAAACATATTTAAAACTGAGGAATTAATGTGAGCTCAGAGGAAAAACAAATTTTGATCTGTTTGAATTTCCTAGGTTTTAAATGTATTTCCAACTTCTTTATGGATCCCAGAAGAGTCTACTCTGTCTTTCAGTGCTGGTCCTAACACAATTTGATGTATCCTCAAGCCTTTAGATGTAATTTTTAAGGAAGCTGCCCGAAACATCCTGTTTCTTCAGAGAACAAAGCGGCCATGTTGATCACAGCACCAAGAACAATGAATTCTATCATTCCTTGAAGTGCATTTCTGAGCTGACCTGGGGTTCACTTTATTTTTTCACACACACATCCCTTGACAGTTGAAAATAACTATATCTCTCTACATTAAATGAGACAGGAAAAAGACCTCTTAACATTTTATCATATTTAAGAGAAAATAGCAACAATGGTTACAGAAAGCCGCTTTCCATCCTGGGGTTGGGGGGAAGGTGAGAAGCTCTTTATAAACGCAATTCCACTAGAGGGCAGTGTATCCCAGGGGAGGATCATCACCAATGTCCCAGAATATTGAAATAAGACGGTGTAGCAAACATGGAAAATATATGTGAGATAATGTTAAGTGAGAAAAAAAATTAGAATTCAAATGCTCTGTAAAAATTACGGATGCTTGTGGACATGATTCATGTAGCAATTAAGAACTTAATCTTGGTCTTAATTAGATCTTGACTTCATCCTTATCTTTACCACTTACTGGCTGTATGTTCTCGGATGAGATGCTTAAAAATCTCTGAGCCTCAGTTTTTTCATCTGTGAAATGGAGACAATTACAAATACCACGTGGGATCGCTGTGAGCCTTAAAAGGGGTCTACGTGTAAAATGCCCAGCATGGTGCCAAGCACGTAATACCAGTCAACCAAAAATAGGGTGATGCTGATAATAAGGAAAAACAAATGCTAACATGGGACATAGGAAAACTAGAGTAATTTTAGTTAATAGACTGAGTTGTTTATGGGTTTATTGATTCGTTTTATCTTATTGAAAATTACATTGGGGTGTTTGTGGTGGAACATATTTTCAATGGAATTTAAGTGAAATTATTTATTCTCTTTGATCAGTATTCTGTTTTTTTTAATACCCTATCTTCAGTGCTTTTAAACTTCAGAGAGAAAATTTTTCATGTTGCTACAAAATGTTATTTTTTTTTCATTTTAATGTTTAGAATATCATTATCACATTTTTACTATTTATTTTCACTTCCTGACTGAATATTCTATCAACATCCCAAGGGAAAAAACGGAATCTATAGATAATTTGTCTTTTAATGCTTTTAAATATTATTCTGCTGGAGCTATGTAGCCTCAGGGAGGGTACAGCATATTTCTATTAGTGTAAAAAAATTATCTGATGAAAAACAGAAATATTTAATAGATTGTCATATATGCCAATTACTCATTACAAAATGAGTTCTTACAGATGGGTTCCAGTAGTCATTTAGAGGTTCCTTTACATAGGCAAATATGGCTGGAATGGCCCATCACTGACAATGAAAGTTCACACAGAAATAAAAAATTAATGCCTCTGAAATCAGAGTGTGAGTCAAACGGGAACTGTTTAATTTATGAAACTCTGATTTATATATTGTTCACTCTGTTCTCAGTCTTTTAAAAGTAGCTGACTCACCACCATCCATTACACCAAAAAGACCAAATAAAAGCCAGGCCCAGGCAATAGGTGCCATCTGGGGCCTCTGCCTCTAGACTGTTACCGTCATTCCTGCATCACAACCGTCACCAGGGTCACTAAGACGACCACCATCCCCACCACCACCAACACCGCCACCACCATCACAAACCTCTTCACCATCACCATTACTTCTTCTGCCTCGATGAACTCACTGCACACTTTTTTCATCTCCCTGCGTATCGGAGCCCGCCTGGCCAGTTTAATAGAGAAGGAGGAAATGGATCAAGGATTCCCTGTACCTTGTTGTATCCTGACCTCAGGTCTCAATGATAACAGAGTCCTACGAAACTAAGAATGGCAGGCAATCACCTCCATATCTCAACCAGGATACTGTTGAAATACCAGGCTCATGACGACGACTAAGAAATGTCATCCGACCAGGAAGCTGAGGAGCTGTCCTTCTGCCTACTTGCCTCACAAATGTGCTTTGGTGGATGCCAAGGCCAAGTTCTTGTCACGAGGGTGTGCTCCAGAAAACAAGGGCCTCCATAAGTATCAAGAGGAATAAGAAGCTTGATGTACTACATAAAATATGACAGCAAGTTCAACTTAATTACCCCTGATCCCTGCCCTTCTGGTGAGCTTTGCCACGTAAAGCTGGACATGCAGGGTACCAGCAATCTTGACCAGTTTAGCAAGAACAATACTTTGCTGAATTACAGGATTCTGCTCAATATTCTGGATCCAAATGTATTGCATACAGTGGCTCCTAATTCTGGCTGATAACAAGGACCACCTGAGGAAGACTAACTTTTTGTTTCTATAGAACAAGTTCTAGAGGCTTGGAATGCTGTAACTTAAAAACATCTCCAGGGGATTCTGATGGTTTTCACAGGACATAGATGACAATCTCATCTCTTCACCAATTCTGGATCACAAAACTCCCTGCTCTGAGTATTCCTTGATGACAACAAGACTGCCATGGGGCCAGACCAGGAAATAAACCTGTGAAAGCCTAAGACGGAATCGCTGTTACCTCCTCGCCCAGCCCTGGCCCTACCAGGCGGAAAGCTCAATCTACAGTGAATGATAATACCTTGGGGTGGGGGGGTGGCTCAGCAGGTCAGGTGTCATCCCGCAAACCCAAAGGTCGATTCCGGGTCAGGGCATATGCCTAGATTGTGGGCCAGGTCCCCAGCTGGGGTCGTGCGAGAGGCAGTGAGCGATCTTTCTCTTCGGCATTGATATTTCTCTCCCTGTCTTTCTCCCTCCCTTCCCCTCTCGCTAAAATAAATAAATAAATAATCTTAAAATCAATGATAATGGGAAGCCACCAGGCCCTGGAAAATTGTTGGTGCACGAAATCTCGGGCCATACAACCCCGGTTTTCAGCGGACCCAGAAGATGCAGTAGCTCCCATCGGAGCTCCAGAGGTATGCAAAGAGACTCAGGGTCAAGGGCTTCAAAGGCCTCTAATCTAGTAGGACGAACTGCTCTGTTTTATAGCGTGAAAGGTTCATTCAGGAACTACCCTAGATGACTCCATTTGAAACCTTAACATCATCACCAAAGACTTTGGGATTTAGGTGTAGGCTAAGGCGATACAAGAATCTGATACATCCTTTCTGAGTTCTGAATCTAAATGGGAGCATTCTGGCAATGGACTTCATTTCAGACTGCCTTCCCTGCATACAGGGATGCTTCTACTTGTGACTATTCTCAAAAAAAAAAGGATATGTCCCGTCTCCACCGTTGTCTTCCTCCATCTTATGTATCAGTTCCTGCCTCTTTGATCACCAAAGAAATCATCATTTTTCATGGAAGACTCAACCACACAATCTCTGACTCTAGTAACCTCTTTCTGTTTTCATTGTGTTGGATACTACTTGAAGATCTCAAAAAATTCCACCTGCCTTCCCACCCTTCATAAAGCATTTACCTAATAATGCACAAAATTTGGGTTCAGATTGCTCCATTTCTGCAGCTGAGGAGACAGCTCTCTTAGAGTGAAAGGCTAATCTAGTTACCAGGACATTTTGATACAATTTACTGCAACCTCTACCTAGAACGTTACCTTCCACAACAAATAGGAGACACCTACAATTCAAGGCCTGAATGCTGAAGAACAAGTCAGCAGGCATAGAGAAAAAGTGGTAGCTACCATGTGCCCCCTCCCATTGCTAATACCCCACCTATGCCAAGGACCAGAAGGCCTCTGCTAGGAATGCTGGGTAACAGAAAAGGTCTGCTCCATTACCTGTATTCCAGCCCCCCTCTTCCATGTGCCTCCACTAAAATTTCACTATTCTCTGCTGGCCACAAAGATCCTATCCCCTGCTTCACAGCCCAGTGGGCAGCCCCAGTGAACCAAGATTGAGACAATGTGGTGGGCTCCCGAGGACCTTACAGCTTGGTCTGGTGCTTGGCTCGCTAGGAAGGGTGTGGTTGAAAGAACAATCGTGGAATTCTGCCCTTCACTTTGGAAGCAGAATATAACAGATCACAGAAAGCTAAATGATCAGAGGGAGTCCAGGGAAACCCCTTGCAGGCTGTTCCCTAAAATGGGTCTGACTTACCAGTGCATTGGCCCACAGAGGGCAGAGGAAAGCACGCGACTGGCAACAGCATGTTTCGAGACTTGCCGGTAACGAATGCCCTCTTACACACCTGCTGTGACATTTACTTAGACCCTGCCCTTCTGTGTTGTGTTTTTGCTCAGTTACCCCGCCCTTCCATTGCCCCTCCACACACACACACCCCTGCCTTTATCTGTTAAATCAAGAGCTTAGACAAGTCGGGCTGGCCTCCCTTCTCCCTCCTAAGCTTGTCCACTGTGGGTAGGAAATTGAGACTGTAGAACTTTAAGACTGTGCTTAGCGCGTGAGCTCGGTTCCTCCTGCCCAGCTTAGCACCTTACATTCAGGGTAGCTTTGCATCCAGTCTGATCATGGATTTCAGGAAAGACCTAAACCACAAAGAAGCTACTTGTCTCATATTCAGGAAGGCTAAGTTCACTTATGGCAGTAGTTAACATCCTTCTGTGTTCTTCTGTTACTGTGTATCCAGGGGGTGGGTAAGGACTTGGCCGAGGGACAGAGGATATCTTTGTCTTGGGACAAAAATAATTTATTAAGAAGATGTGAAGGGAGACAGACAGGTGTTCCTTGAATTAATGATAAGAAAGCTGTCTGAGGGGGTTATTAGTAAACAGTATTTTAAATGTGCTGACTCAGTTGGTGTCTAATTTTTGAGAGGATGACCTTTGAATTCAGCCTCAAATCCTGAAGCAGAAGATAACCTTACAGGCAGATTTCAAAGACTTCTGAGCTTCATGCCTGGGTTTCATTATCTCTCCCCAGTTGTGAACTTTGGCAAAATTACAGAAGTGACACTGCCTTGCCAGTAAGCTGGCCATTCCTATAGCAAATGATAAATCGTTCTTGATCTGGCCAGAATTCTCATCACACCTTATAGTCGTTGATCTACAGGAAGCATATTAATAGCACAAGTAGAAAGGCAAAGCATTTGATGTGGGTTATTTGCCAAGTCAGCCACTGTGCTGGCACGCATTTGGTGATAGATATCAGCACGGGACATGCTTTCAGCATTTAAATTTGGTACATTAATCCGTAGCTGGGACACCAAGCAACTCTCTTTTTCAGGTCATCCTCCACATTGAATCATCCCAGTTGAGCCACCTACTCCTGGAATCCCTCACAAAGCCCTTAAATAGGATAATGTAATTTTGTATCTAACCCACCAAACACAATTTCCATGGGACACGTTTCACAGAATACAGATAGTCACGTATTTTACTGCCTGAGTATGACTCAGTAGAAATGAGACACTTTAAAACAGGATTTTTAAAAAATTTAGGACACATCAGCAAAAACTGTGCTAACGATGTGAGTATCCACATGAACTAGAATAAAAGGAAAAATAACCAGAAAACCAGGCTTAGGAGATGGCAAATTAGGCGGCATCTGTTCAACTTGGCAGGGTTCCTTGAAATAACTTCACACTTCCCCAAGGCTGGCACTCCGCACAGTCGCGGAGGCTTGCTGATGGAACGAGCCTGAACCTCCAGCTAGATCTGAGCCACAGACCTCCTCTTGTTTCTTCTTGTTTCTTGTCCCTCCAACTCCACTGATTATTTCCAGACGGGCCTTCGCCCTGCCTTGAACTTGACCATGCTTTTGTATTCCTGATCATCACTTTGGATCCTACCAATGACTACCCTGCTTGTCTACTCTGGCAATGAGTCCCCAGACTGCCTAGTTCAAGCACCTCCTAGCTTGACTATGTTCTCAGGACTCTCCTACCAATACCATCTTCCCCATAGAGTTCTTCACCAGCTCCACCTAAAAGCAACTTGCCTGTTGGGATTTGAAAGGCCCTGGGGAGGTTTCCTTCCTCACTACTTGCTTCCCTATGGACACTTGCCTGACATGTTTATGAAAAATTTGCGCCTCCTTGCTTTGTGCTCCCATTACTTTGTTTATGTAGCTATTTCCCCTCACTGAAGTTCTTTTCTTTTTTTTTAAGATTGTATTTATTGTTTTTTAGACAGGGGGAAGTGAGGAAGAAAGATAGAGAAAGAAACATCAATGTGTGGTTGCCTCCTGTGCACCCCCAACTGGGGACCTGGCCTGCGACCCAGGCATGTGCCCTGACGGGGAATCGATCTGATGACCCTCTGATTTCCAGGCCAGCGCTCAGTTCACTGAACCACATCAGCCAGAGCCCCTTACTCAAGTTCTTAATGGCAGATATTAAGTATCTTGAAACTTTCTTATTTTCCCATTGCCTTGTAGAGGACATTTATGACATATCTTAAGTCTTCAATAAATGTTTGATAAATTAATGAATGAATGCTTTCATAATATAGTCATTTTTTCTCCAACACAAGGCTGAAATTCTATTAGCAGTTGAATTATTTCCACTTAAATCACCCTAAAGTTACTGGAGTGTTTATCACTCATGGAAAATATCACATCTACTTCTAGGAATGTCATATGAACTTTCAGAGTCCTCTGCTCAATACAAGAATGTTGAATTTATATAGTACATTTTCATTTATGTGAGAGCATTAATTGCAATTGACATTGAGAATTTAACTGTGTCCTAAGCACTATTCTTAGTACTTACATATCTTGCCTCCATAAATCATTACTACAACCCTATAAAGTAGGAACCATTGTTATCTTGAAGAAACTAAATCTAGGATAGTTCAGAAACTTTTCCAAGTTGACAAAGCTAGTAAGGGACAGAACCAGAAATCAACCTCGTACCTAACTCCAGAGACCCTGCTTACCCACACCAGAGCCCACTTCAGCATATCTGTTCATCTACCCAAACTGCCGCACAGTGAAGACGTACCTTCAAAGACTATGGTGAGAGAAGTGGAGACCCCGAAAAGCAAAGTTTAAGGGCAAAACCTAAAATCTAAATTCTGTGATCCCCTTGCTAGTTCTTCAGTTAAACATTGCCCTAGTGGTCTTCTCAGTGCATTGGACAAAAGAGGCAGTGAGAGAACCATAGAGTGCTTAAGCCCAAGGAGATTCCAGTGTCACTGTTATCCTTCTTTTTGTTTTTCACCTTGAGCTTATTTTCTCATTTTTTGTCTGTATTCTAGTTCACCTGCCTTATATCGTTCTCTCGGATACCTGACACACAAAATGTACAGGAGAGCGAGGAGATCCATCGAGTTAAGGTGAAGGTACAAACTGGAGGTGGGGGAGGTGAGTGCCACCAGTGTGGAAGTACTTCCTATCCTGACCCCAGGCACCCGCCCGGACAATTTGAAGAGCACTGCCCTACAACTCACAGAAGAAAATAAATGAATGGCCAATAAACATATGAAAAGATTTCACTTCATTAATAATCAGGCAACTGAAAACATCAACGAGGTACCATTTCCTACCCATCAGACCCGCAAAAATTTTAAAGTCTAATAACACTGAGTGTGGGGAAATGGGAACTGTCAACCCCTGCTGGTGGGCATGTAAATGAACACAACTGCCTCGGAGAGTAATCTCACAATATCTAATGAAGTTGAAGATGTACGATCCTCTGTGCCCCCGAAATTCTGCTGCTGTCTGCATCCCTAGAGAAACTCTCCCACATGCAGATTCAAGGATGTTATTTGAAGCATTGTGTTTACTAAGAAAAAATTAGAACAAAGGTATATTAATAAGAGGAGAGATAAATTCAGATATTTTTCATGTTTTATTTTTATTTTTTTTAATTTTAGAGATAGGGAAAAGGGGGGGAGAAGGAGAGGGAGAGAAACATTGATACAAGTGAGAAACATCGATTGGTTGCCTTTTGCAGTTGTCATGACCAGAAACAGAGCACAGAGCCTGCAACCCAGGCATGTGCCCTGACTGGGAATCAAACCAGCGATCTTTTGGCTTGCGGGATGATGCCCAACCAACTAAGCCACACAGGCCAGGGAAATTCATATATGTTTAAATGATAAGATACTATGTAGCAGTGAAGTCAATGAGCTTGATATATCAACATGTTTAGATTCTAAAAACAAAATGTTCAATGAGAAAAGCAGGTTAGTGGATGAGGTGCCATACGGTATGATAACACTTATATAAACTTTGAGAACACACCATTCTAAATATTTTTCATAGATATGTGCACATAGAACACAAGCATAAAAGTATGGAAAGGAAGGATACACACCAACGTGGGCATAGCGGCTGCCTCTGCAATGAGGGAGATGAATAAGACTAGTGTAAAGAATAAATGGGAACTTATGTTTAATATTTTCTTTCTTTTTCAAAATAGTTTGAAACATATATATGAAAAAAATAAAATTTTTGCATTCCAGATAGTCACTCTTCAGAGGTTATTAATGTTTAAAATATTCTAGTAAAAAAACCAACACCCTGGTTTCAACAGAGCTAAAGATAGAGTCTAGTAAGAGAGGCTGCAATTAAGGACAAAGAGGCTCGAGGACATAAATGGACCCAGACAGCTCCAGCACTCCAGAGACTGTGAATTATTGTCAAAGCCCCGCTATGCATCACCTGAATGGAGGGCAGTTCCTCTTCAAGGCCAGCCATGGTTATTTCCCAGCAAGAAAGATAGTTTGGACCTGTCAGGCAACCTTTTATTTCTCTTAAAGTCAGGTAGAATTTCTGTGATTCACATTCTACTATTGCTTGTCTTTGGTAAATCTTGCCACCCGCACAGGCGTGAGATGAACGACATTACAGCAAAATTCAATTTTCACTAAAATATTGTATGCACTGACTACAAAACAAAACTCCTTAAGGGAGCCATGCCAAATCCTTTGGGTATAAAATTTTTATCTCCTTCATGGTCTTTTCTTAACAATCTTGTTGTTAAAAAGACTTTAAAGTTTTATTTTTTGCAGCCTTGGGAGCCACACTGAAGAGTTGTTCTAAAGTTGGGACAATTTTAGTACGAGTAAGGGTGATATATATGTGCAGGAGGTCTAAAAACATCAAGTAATGTTTAAGTCCATGAGTTCATTCTATCTCTCTCTCTCACACACACACACAGACACACAGCTAGTTGCTGACCTTGAAGATGCTATTTATTTTGAAAATTGGTAAATAAAAGGAAAGAATTATTCATTCAGCATTCGCTATATGAACTATATCACTACATAACTAAATAGTATATGAGGCATAGTTTCTCTTTATAAACAATTTCCAACAAACAAACGAAGAAGAAAAGTGAGAACGCAACCCCTAGAATTAAATCATCTGAACATTAGGCATCCATAGCAGCTCAGGGCACAAAAAGAGGGATAATCAGACGTAATGTGCCCCCTGATGAAACGCATACTACCACCTATGAAATCAAATCTAAAAAAATCAATTCTCACTCTGAGAAGGCTCAAGATCCACACACCACTTTACA
Source organism: Macrotus californicus (assembly GCA_007922815.1). NCBI lineage: Eukaryota > Metazoa > Chordata > Mammalia > Chiroptera > Phyllostomidae > Macrotus > Macrotus californicus. Next base: position 16,181 of record VMDR010008670.1, on the reverse strand, counting down.
GGATACAAAGGATAGAGAAACATGTTGAAAGGGGAATATAATCAGCAAATTCAGGCCACGGGCAACTACTGGAAAAATCATGTTTCTACAACAAATAATCACAAGGGAAAAAAAAAGAAAGATGAAGAGGAAATCTGCAAATTAAGAGACTCTAAAGGCAAACCTTTATTTTTATAAAAGATTTTATTTACTTTATTTTTAGACAGGGGAAGGCAGGGAGAAAGAGAGGGAAACATTAATATGTGGTTGCCTCTTGTGCACCCCCTACTGGAGACCTGGCCTGCAACCCAGGCATATGTCCTGACTGGGAATCAAACCGGCAATCCTTTGGTTCATGGGCCAGTGCTCAATCCACTGAGCCACACCAGCCAAGGCAAGGAAAACAGGCAGAAGTAAATTACAAAGTTTAGAGTTAGCACATTTGGGTTATGGAACTGCACAGAAAAAATAAGGAAGCAAATATCATAAATTCACGATAGTGTTTACCCTTGAGGGAAGGATGAGTTCAGATTGGGACAGGATGTGTGTAGGAAAATCTGTTTTCTGACATGAACGGTGGTTACAGGATATTAGCCTTATAATCACTCATTAAGCTGTGTGGACCACAGGTTCAAGACAGTAAACATTGAAAGATAAGATGAGGAGGGGAAAAAATAATAATCAATTAATTGGCATCAAGTGGAACTTCAATAGATTTGTAAATTGCATGATTCTTATCGAAAACTTTGAGAGCATATCTAGTAATTATGAAAACAGTATTAACAGGAGGGAATGTAGTGGCAATTACATTCCATTGAGCTGGAATGCAATTTAGTCTGCTGGGTGTAAATACCATGAATACCTGCCACGTGTTACTTATCAAGAGAAGTCGGAAACCTTGTCTCCTATCATGTTATTAAGAAGCCAAGTACACCCTGACTGGTGTAGCACAGTGGATTGGGTATCAGACTGCAAGCAAAAAAGTTCTCTGGTTTGATGCTCTGGTCTGATGGTCCGTCAGGGCACATGTCTGGCTTGCAGGCCAGGTCACCGGTTGGGGGAGCATAAGAGGCAACCAATTGATTTTTCTCTCCCTCTCTTTTTCCCTCCCTTCCCCTCTCTCTAAAAATAAATAAATAAAATCTTTTTTTAAAAAAAGCAAAACATAAAAAGACAGAAGCCCATCAATATTTTAATCTGCAGAAGTGCAAGAATTCCAACATCAGGTTAGGAAAAGAATTTGTATTCTTTTTAACGCCATGAACAAAATTAAATTTCATTTCCGCATCTTAGTATATACTTTGCCTCAAAGTCAGACACAATATGATAATTTCATATCCTAATGTATTACAGAGTTAATAAATTAGAGTTAAAAGTAAATTAAATGGCATGCATTCATTGTTAATTAGGGAATAGTCATAAATTGTTTTCATATGTTACTGACACTAAGGAGGTATTCAAAATAAACTTTATAATAAAATAGTTGTATATTTGCTTCAATACATTTAATTATAATACACCATAAAATTATTTTAAAAAATAAATTTAAAAAGGATGTGTATGATGATACATCTTTCTGAAAACGGTTCCAGAATTTCTCTTTTAAAGGCAGAAATGGGAGAAGTCTGGCAAATGCTAGTCTGGAGGAGAATAACCCTTCTTAGCTCAGGCATAGGCTCCTTCATAACCTGACCCCACCTGTCCTCTAGCTTCTTCCTGCTCCAGCTATTTTAACCCCCCAAGTTCTTGGGCACTAAACGTCTATGGCACTAAAGATCATAATATTTTCCGAATCCACCCAGCCTTTCCACAGCTCTGTCCTGTGCACATGCGCTCTCTCACCATTTTTCTCTAATTCCAGTGACAAACCCTTATTTATTTATCGGGTCCCAGTGCAAATGTCTGCTTTATAAGCTTTTCCCAATTTGTCCAACAGAGCTAGTCCATTTGCGTTCCCTCCGTCTGTGTCTTGGCTTCTGTGACTGCAAGTCCAGTGCCATGTTGTAACTTCTCAGTGTGAGGGTCTGTCTCCACCCAGGGTTGTCAGATAAAACACAAAGTGCCCGGTTCAATCTGAATTTCAGATAAAAAGACAAATATTTTTTAGTAGAAGTATGTCCCAGGTAATATTTAGCACCTACTTCTACTAAAAATTTCGATTTGTTGTTCATCTGAACTTCAAATTCAACTGGGCTCCTATATTTTTCTTTGTTAAATCTGGCAACACTGATCATCACCAGAAGTTCATAAGCAACTTGAGAGTGGGAATAACTGCCCTTCTTTATATCCTCATGACGCTTGCTCTATTTCCACAGCTTTCATTAAATGTGCATCGAACAAACGGATGAGTCAAGTAAGACTCTTCTGAGAGCACTTTGCGAAATATACACTGCTATTTATTCAGCAAATACCTATTGAGCAGTTCCTGTGTTCCATGCACTGTCCTAATAGCAGCAATAAAGCACTTTTAAATATGCATCAAGAATCTAATATTGCAGCTTTTAAATAACGTTCCCTAGGCTTTCAAACCATGGATATTCAGGAGTTTGGATGGCTGTATCTAGTCCTGGATCCCTTGAATTGGATCAGGGCTGTTTAATTGTCCTGAGTGACTACGAACCAAACAAAGACCCTGTTCTTGTGGAGTTCAGTGGAGACAGATAGATGCTACGAAAGCAAACAAATACATAAATAATTTCAGAATGGTTATAAAAAGTGTTCCGAACACAACCAAACAGGGGAAGGTGATGAGGAGTAATTAAAGGCTTCTCTGGAAAGGTGACATTTGAAATGAGATCTCATGGAAGAGAAGGAGCCAGTCTGTGACAATCTGGAGAAAGGACTTCAAAGCAAATTGACAGTGATAGTGAGGAGGAACAACTAGTGTGAGAAACAGAGAAAAAGCCTCAAACTGCAAATCAAAAGAGTACTTGAGCTTCCCCTCCCCTCTCAAAAAAAAAAAATAAATGCAAAAGAGAGCATTCAAGCAAATGAAAACTGAGACCACAATGAGATCACCACACTTGCACTAGAGTAACAAAAAATCAAAAGTCTGACAATACAAAGTGCTGGTGAGGATATGGAAAAACTGAAGATCTCATACACAGGTAGTGGGAATGTGAAATGGTACAACCACTTTGAAAAGAGTTTGGCAGTTTTCTTTAAACATATATTTATTATACAATTGTGTGTGTATGTATGGCAAAGAGAAATGAAATATGTCTCTGCAAAGAAAGGGCTTTTATTTTTTTTAAGAGAGAGAGAGAAGGGGGGGAGAAAGAGAGGGGAGAAACATTAATGTGAGAAAGAAACATCAGTCAATTGCCTTTCCTATGTGTGTCTTAACCAGGGGCGGAACCTGCAACCCCAGCATGTGCTCTAACTGAGAATCGAACCATCGACCTTTTGCTTTGCAGGACAAGGCCTAGCCAACTGAGACACATTAATCAGGGCCTGACATTTTTCTTTTCTTTTTTTTTTTTTTTAAGATTTTATTTCTTTATTTTTAGAGAGAAGGGAAGGGAAAGAGAAAGAGAAGGAGAGAAACATCAATGTGTGGTTGCCTCTCACGTGCCCCCGCACTGGGGACCTGGCCCACAACCCAGGCATGTGCCCTGACTGGGAATCCAACCAGCAACCCTTTGGCTTCTCAGGCCAGCATTCAATCCACTGAGCCACACCAGCCAGGGCCTGATGTTTTTCACATTAGCGTTATTGATAGTAGTAAATCGCTGCAAACAGTTCAAATCTCCAAGCATAGTTGACTAGATCAACTAATTGTGGGATATTTGTACAAGGCAATACATCTCAGCAATCACAGGAACAAAATACTGATACAACAACATAGATCAAACTCAAGAGCATTATGTGGAGTCAGATAAGCTGGACTCTAGAGTAGATACTATGTGATTCCATGTAAATGAAACTCTAGACGGGCCAAACTAATGTACAGTGACAGAGAGAAGGGTAGCAGTTGCCTGGGTTGGGGGAGACCGGAAGTGGGGGTGGGGGAAGGGAATTAACAGCAAAGGGCATGAAGAAACTTCCAAACCTGATGGAGATATTCCCTGTCACAACAGTGGTGGTGATAGTGGTGTAAAATATTTGCCCATATCATCTACCCTACATTTAATATGGATGCATTTTATTATATGTTAATTACAGTTTAATGAAGCTGATACTTTTTAAACTGCTAAGAGAAACTATGTATTACAAGTGCTAAAAGGATTTGGGATTTAGAGTGGAGAAAACAATTTAGCATGTTAAGTTACCTAGAGAGGATGACAATTGCTGGAACAAGGATTTGAAGAGGAGAGAAGCCAGCCCAGGGAGAGGAACTCACAGGAGCAAAGGACAAGAGTAGGGAATTCAAAGAATGGGGGGAAAAAAACAAGATTACGATGTTTAGGAGTTGATTTTTTTTTTTTTTTTGGACAGAGTAATGTTGCTGAGAATCTGGGCTTTATTATTTTCTCATCATTGTTTAGCAGCCAAAAAGCACGAAGGCACAAATGATTAACTATTGCAGCTTTCAAGTAATGTTTCTCAAGCTTTTGTCTAATGGATTTTTCAGCAGGTTGAACGGTTGTTTCTAGCCCTTGACCTGCACTACTTAATTATCCTATTGACTGACTCGTGAAATCCCATCATGAGCAGTGTGTGCTCTAAATGAAGCTTTGTTCCTTTTGTGAAATTGCGAGCTCTCTGCGTCTCCTCCTGGCTCATGATCAAGCATCAGGCTGCATCTTCTCCCGCTGCCTGAGAAAGAAACCTAACAGGGCACACGACCATGAAAGTGACATCGTGGTGCTCTGCCAGAAATCCACGTGAGCTCCTCTCATATAAGATTTTTTTTTTTTAATGATGCACTGAAACCAGATTTGAAAATCAGGACCAGCATGAAAAGCAGTGGCTGAGGGGGGTTAATTTCTGGACATTTGGAAGAAGAGGCTGCCTCATTTTCTTTTATTGTTGACACTATTGCAGATGTCCCTATTCTGCACTCCCTTGCCCACCTCCGCCCAGCCCTGCACCCCCCACCCCTGGCTTTCACCACACTATTTCCCATGTCCACGGGATATGCGTATATGTTGTTTGGCTAATCTCTTCACCTTCTTTGATCCAGTCTCCTCCACTATCTCCTCCTCTGAAACCTGCCCGTCTGTCCCATGTGCCCATGCCCCTGGTTCTATTTTGTTCGTCCAGCCTCACCAGCATGGAGATCAGTGGCTGAGGTGGGGTAATTTCTAGACATTTGGAAGAACAGGCTGCTTACAAAGTGTATCCCTCCTGCTGACCAGTGGCCAAGAATCTACAAGAAAGTGCCATTTCTGTATCTTGAGGCATTTTTTTAAATATCTGGCCTTTCAGGTCACTTTGTACCTGAATATTTTAGCCTTCTAAACTGGCACTTGAAAACTCGGGTTCATGGGTTAAAACAGGCCTGCACATATGTCAAGTGTTAAGTTTATGCTGCGTGGGTACTTTTTCTGAATGTGTGTGAACAGGAAACATATAAAAGACCGAATGATGGTTTACTCTCTAGCCATCCATCCCAGTTAACCCTTTCTTTAACTGCCATTAGTCTTTGTTGTAATTCCACGGGTTATAGGAAACTGATAATACAGAGGCTTCCTAGCCAGAGAAATGCAAATTAATTGTGACCAAAGAGATGCAATCGATTATCGCATAGGCAGAGAGATAGACCCATTTTGTGTCTATTTGGAAACTCATTCCAGAGCTCTTTGTCCCTACGAGTGTGCCCTTTAAACTGTCCTTTGAACTCGTAACATCTTGCTCCTTACCTCACTACCGAGTTAAACAAGATATTTGGTGTATGCACATGTCATAGTTGGTTTTACCTTTATAAAAATTACATTTTAAATATACATAATTTTAAATCTGAAGAGCAGATGGTTGAGTGAATCATTATGTTATTGTAGTTCAAGATGCATTGTCACCTTTGATTTTTGCAAGGTTCCTTTCTTGCTCATTTTCATACTTTTCTTTTATCCCCATACTGCACTCCCTCCCTCTCCGTCTCCACCATGAACAACCTTTTTAGTGTGAATAATACATATCTTTTTCTTGGAATGGGTTTGTGTGTTTTTTAACTGAGGTAAGACATAGATGTTAAAGTGCATCAACAGTACTAATCTTAGGTATAGAGCTCGATGATTACCTGTTACATGTATCTGCTTGTAATCACCACCCAGATGAAACGTACTTCCAACACCCTGTAAAGCTTCTTTGTGCCCCTTCCCAAGTAATACCACAGGTGTCACCTGCTTTTGTCCTTCAGAGGTAACCACTATTCTGGCTTCAATCTCTGTAGATTAGTTTTGCCTTTTCTTGGACTTTTTATATGTTCTTTTCTGCGATCTGCCTTCTTTCATTCATCATTACACCTGCAAAATTTATCCATGCTATTGTGTGTCGTTTATTCATTTTTTATTGCTGAGTAGTATCCATTTTATAAATATAGCACAATTTATCCATTCTCTTGTTGCAGGTGAGAAGCCAAGCTATCTACTTCCATGCAGCTTGCTTCCTACAATAACATGACATTGCTCTTCTATGGGCATCATCTGTATAATTTTACTATCTTAGGAAACTCTTGTCCAGGAAGATAAGAGTTTCAAACCACTTTTCTATTCACTCTAGGAACTTTTCAAAAGAAACTCTTCAACAGAAAGTATAAAAATATAAGTTATACTCTTACTTTCCTTAAATCTTTGCCTTGCCTTGCTGCGTCCCTCAACCCCAAATTATTATTACCCTTGCCCTTTCCTAACCAAGACCCACTCCCTTACACTGAAAGACTGACTTTTAGGACAACTTCAGAATTTAATAAATATCTTGACTTTGCCCTTCCCAATCTGAGACACTCATTAAAGTAGGCTTTGTCACAGTAGTTCTTGACTTGGCTTGTCTTATCAACAGGTGATTTTGGTCATAAATTAGGAGACCAGAATTCAATAAGAGGCATTGGATTATTTTTCATTTTTGGCTTTTATAAATAAAGCTGCTGTGAACATTCTTGTATATGATTTTTTAAGTGAACATATTCACTCATTTCTGTTAGGTAGATAGTCTGAAGCAGGATTCTGCGCTTGTATTTTCATTTACCTAAATGGTATCATGTTATATACTTTACTATCATTCACATAAAATCAAGCTTTCCTGCATTTAAAAAAATCCTCACCCGAGAATATGTTTATTGATTTTAGAGAGAGAGGAAGGGGGAGAGAAAGAGGGAGAGAAACATTGAGGTGAGAGAAAACATCGATCAGTTGCCTCCTGTGTATACCCCAACTAGGGTTTGGACCCACAACCTAAGTATGTGCCCTGACTAGGGATCGAACCTGCAACCCTTTGGTGTACAGGACAATGCTCAACCAATTGAGCCACCCAGCCAAGGCCTCTCAGCTTTTCTTGAAAAACTGAAAGACTTGGCAATTCCAGGTCAGACTGATTCATTTCCACAGTTGTCTGGACTTGAACATGAGCTATCTATCTCCCTACTTTCCTCGTTGAAGTCATCTGCTCCAGCGGAAATTTTAGTCAGTAAGCTCTATTCCAACTGCAGACTTGGAAAGGAACTTTGAGCTCTTATTAATTCTATCACAGATAATCAAGAGCAGGTTTTGCTGGAGAGGAACAGGACCATTGGAATCTCAGAAAGCACCGCCCCTGCCTCTGAGGCTGGGTGGCAGCAAGGATAGGGCACAAGGATGGCTTAGGACATCTTCATCTATTTGCAATTCAATCCGGAACCAATGCTTTCCAGATAGAGACTAGCAGTAGCGAAATGAGAGGCGCAATTACCGAAAAAAAAGACCTAGGTCAGTTTCCCTTACTCATTGTCATCGTAAGTAGCACTTGGAAAATATGTTTTTGCATTTAGTCTGTTGCAGATGCAAAGAAAAATTAAAATCTCTCCTTACTGCTAAACCAAGAGAATTCAACCTAATCCAGAGCACTTTATGTTATGAAAACAAATTAGCCACTAAAAGATTAATAGAGCTTCTCTACTATTCTTGTGTGTGGAGGAACAGGGCAGAACAGAAATCAAACACACACAGCCAACAGGGCTCGCCAACACCGAGGGCTGGCTGAGGCTGTGCTAGCCAATGAAATATTTCCTCCCTCAGAAAGAGTTGTTTTTTGTTTTTTACTTTTGTACCAGCCTAAAAAGAGAATGTCTGTGTTTGGGAGGTATGCCTGTACTTAGTATAATAAGTCTCTTAACAAAAGGAACTTGTCTGTTGGTACCTCATACAGAGAATTGCAAAAAGGAAGCCACTCCTTACCATTTCCCAGTCATCCAGGGGAGGGAGAAGTTGACTCTTCACCTTCCTTCCTCATAAACTTGTGCTGACATGCTTAACCTGCCGTAAATAAAATTTGCCTCTCTACCTGCCTGGTCCGATATGGTGATCTTAAGACAATTGAATGATCCAGGGGGCAAGAAAGGGAGGCTTGAACCACTTCGTCCACATGCTGGCTCAGCCCATCATGTGCACGGAACCTCAGAAACACCAGCACTGTGTGCAGAAGGAGTAGGGTGGCTAGCAGAACAGGAGGAAAGACCCAGGATCTGGGGGCCGCTGTGGTAGCATGGAGCCTTCTGCTTGTTCCTGTAGCTAAAAGGATACCGCCTTCTGAAAGGAGAAGAGAAGGAGACCATACATCTGGGTTGTACTTGCATTGTTTAAGAGCCAAATAAATCATACCCACTGTCATTTGTCAAAGAGCTTGATGTGAATCAAATGACTCCATCAGATGTCCATCGTGAATATAGATAAATGAGAGAGCTTTTTAGATCAAGCTAATTGTTAGCTGCCCAGAATAACCTCGGGGTTTGCAGGCAGCGCTCGACTTTCAGGCTTTCAGTGTGTGCGATCCTCCATCATTCAGTCGCAGGGGTGCGTGCAGCCCAGGATGGCTGTGAATGCAGCCCAACAAAAACTCATAAATTTACTTAAAACAGTATGAGATTATTGTATGATTACGTGTTGCAATGTATTTAATGTGTGGCCCAAGACAATGCTTCTTCCAGTGTGGTGCAGAGACACCAAAAGGTTGGACACCCCTGGCAGAACCTGCTGCTTCTAACCCTCTCCCCAGAGCAGGATGGGTACCCCAGGCTACAAGACAGCTGGAATTGAGAGTCCTGAATCTCCACCTGCAGTCTCTACTCTGCCTCTCTTTCTCTGACAGCCTGCCATGCCTCCCCAGGTTCCCACTGTGCCTGCCCCAGCTCCAGCTTCACCCACATGGGATCTCATATCTCAACCCACAGATTGGTCTTCTAGCTCATCATCCCAGTCTCTGTTGTCCTGGGTCAGTTCCTAAGAACGTCTATTATTCAGGCTGACCTCCCTGGATCTCCTTTCAAGAATTGTCTCAATAATCACCCAGGTCACGTTTCTTGCTTCCCATGTAGATGTTGGAAAACATTAAAATGTCTCAAAATATTCCTCCAACCTAAGTTGAAAGTATGCAGTTCTTTACATCATTTTTTGCTGTTGCTTACATCATTTTTGCTGTTGCTGCTTTCTTTATGACACACAGTGCTGATGTTAGTTTTGGGCGCGTTATCCCGTGGAATTGGCATATCTGTGTTTCTAGGGTTATAGCCTCAACAAGATAATGCTTGAAATACCTCAGAAGGTTACAGTTGTAAAGTCATTTACATTTTTTAAATGTGAAATAGAAGCCAATTTCCTGAGCTATCACAGTTATCGTCTCTAGTGGACAAAAATCAAGCAAGACCTTTAGAGATGAGTTTCTGGGAAACGTTAAGGATATAAAACACATTTAGGAGATATTAGAAAGGCATCATAGAGAAAATTAGGTTTAATGTCCTCTATTTTCTGAGTAATAACCTGTAGCTGCTACCCCTTAAAACTCATCAGTTTCAGCAGAAGATATTTCTTGAGGTTACGAACACACTTAAACATTTACATTGCGCTCCACAATTTAATAAATTCATCCAACTTGATCTCTCTGTAGAGTCAGCTTAGTAATTCATGTGTAGAAGCTCAGGGTGATGCTGGTCTCCAGACCCAGCAACCCCACAGGAAACTGGAGACAAAGGAGTACCACATTTTCCCCCATGACTAACTCTGTAGTGTCATGCGGGTCACTTCTTGGAGCCTCCTTCTGCAATCTGCAATGTTAACAGAGAGCTCCAAAACTCTGAATCTTTTCGGATCTGACACCCCAGGACCCCATTAATCTTCTACCACACAAGTTATACAGCACCAAACTGAACTGCCTTTGGGGCCAGGCCAAATAAATGAAGTGGCTAAATATGGTGGTGGAGGGGATGGGGAGGGTCTCAGGAAGGCAGGACTTTAACTCCAACCTCCACAATCTCCACCACATCCCCCATTCTCAGATACAGACAACTGCCGTTTTTCATCTTGTGTAAAGTGCTGCGTAACCACAGCCTCAACACAGGGCCCCTGGCCCCAGCAACCCCCTTCCAACCATAATGTCATGCCCAAGCCCCTCCATTACAGAAACCCCGGAGCTTCAGGTAGCCAAGAGCAAGTACTGGGAGTGGTCAGACTGGGCCAAACTGGGGAGCTCGTGCCGCATTTGTTGGTACCCCCACAGGGGCCTTCAGATCACTTTTACCTGCTCTGTGTGCCCATTTTCCAGCTCCTCATGCTTTGCTGCTAGTGTTTCACCCCTGTGACCATCAGAGTCTTGTTCTTGGGCCCTAGAGTTAATCTCCAATCAAGACAGGGGAAGAGCCTAAAGATCATGTCCTCCCCTCCTCCTGGCCATCCGCACCCAATGGAGCAGGGGCAGAAAGCCCACCCCCTTTTATAGGCAGAATAATCTCTGAACCATCAAGTAGGTTCTAATGCTCCCCATGGGATCAGGCTGAGTCAGGGATGTCACCTGAAATCACATTCTTCCTTGGCTTTTCCCCTGCTTTATCCTGCTTCGGGACCCCTTTATCAGTTTCTGTTGGAAACACTTTTTAAATAAATCACTCCTAACCAAATCCTTGGCTCAAGACTGCTTCTGAGAGAAACCAGCCTACCATACCATCTAAATGAATTCATATGCAATTTTTTTAAAAAGGTTATTTTTCTGCTAAACAAAGTATATCAGAGAACCAAGTTTAGAACCAAGTAAATCACCAGCTTGCAATCTTTGGCTTAGTCTAAGAAAAAGTTTTATTTCCAGTCTAGTGAAGAAAGCACAGGTTTGAAGACGGTGCTGAAGAATCTGAAAATATGTTGAGAGACTCCAGAGACCTGCGTATCTAAGGCATATGACTATCATAAGCTCTTAGGTTTCCTAACGCATTTGGTTCTTTCTGCTCTATATATCAACACCTGCTGTAAAGATCAGAGGAACAGAAGGACTAATTATTGGGCTGGCTTATGATGCACAGTAGAAATCACTTAACCTTTTCATATTTTAAAGACTCTACAGTGTTCTTTGTACTAATAATGCCTAACATTTGTTTAGTGTAATATAATTTTGAAAGTGCTTTCTAATGCATGATTTTATGCAATCCTTACAATATCTCTGTAATGGATAGGAAGTCCCGTAATGTAATGCATGTAATGTAATGTAATGTAAGTAATGAAGGAAGTCAGAGAGCTGTCCTGCCAGCCCTGGGAAAGTCAGATAACTAAAACACTTGGCAAAGACTGGGCCAAGTCAGGCCCAGGAAGGGCTTGTGATGAATAATAGGCAGGAGCAAGCAGAAGAGTCCACAAGCTGGTAAGGAGGCAAAGAGTACTTACTTAGCAAGCTCCAGCATCTGGTCCTGGAGATTCTATGCAAGACATTAGTTCCAAAGAATTAGCTCCACTGGTCACGGACTATGCCTTGGAAGAGCAAGCGGTGATGATGAGATACTGACTTAGTCATGGAAACTGAGGTCCAAGGCAAATCAGATGAAGTCTGAGCTGCAGGCCTGACAGGTTGCTAATCTAACCTTACAATTGTTCCTATTTGTTGGTCAGTTTGATCTCAGAACCTGAGGTCAGCTGTAAGCCTGTGGAGCACAGTGGTTAAAAGTATACACTCCTAGATCTAGTCTGCCTGGGTTCAAATTCTGGTTCTGCCACTTTCTAGGTATATTCTTTTGGGCAAATGCTTTTCTGCGCATCAGTTTCCCCATGTGGGGATTGTGGCTAATAACAGTATCTACTTCGTAAGGTTATTAGGAGGATGAGTTAATATATATGAAAATGGCTAGAGGGGCGGTTCATGTAGCGTAAATACATATCTAAGCGTCAACTGTTAATTTAGGACGGAGGCTGCAACTGGTAAGGGGGGGCGGGGGCAATGTGGCTAGAAAACCAGGCAGGTTAGTACAAATGAGGGGCTAGGGGAAAAGCGTAAGAACATAATTAATGTATTAAGTATCTTACTGAAGGCTGTTGGATGGCTTCAGAAAGGGATTGGGAACACTGTGATGAAAAATTACTGTCTTAATTGTAGAGTTTCATTTTCTCTTCCTGTGGCCTTGAATCCTCACTATGCTGAGGACACATTCTCGTTTTTGCAAGTCTTTAAAAGGTCAGAAACTTGGCAATAAGCCTACTCTTTGACAGCCCTTGCTCTTTGTTTGTCCTGTGCAAACACAGAGAACTTCAATTCCATTCACACCAGGAGTCCTACAAACGAGGGCATTTTCTGTAACTTGCCCTGAGTTCTACAACCTCCCACCCTAGAATTAGTCCGGCGAAAGGATGGAACTGTGATTTAAGCTGTGTTTTCTTCAATGGGAAGCGGTGGAGATAGTTTTTGCTATGCCACAGTGGGTTCAGAGAAATGAAAAGAGTTAGCTAAGTTATTATTACGTGTGTACATAAATGAATTGCAAGAGCTTTGGGTCACTAGCTTTCATGTAGGAGGTGGAAAAGGAAGCGTTGCCATGTCTTTAGCTATAGGAGAAGACTGGTTGGAAGAAACATAACAATGACAGGGATGCTCAGACATGTGGGCACAGCAGGGCATTATGGGATCACACAGAAGATGAGGATTTGACATTCACCCAACACCGATTTCTGAAGCCCATGGCAGGCCATGAACTATGCTAATCACATTTACCTCACATGTAATCTTTCCTAACATAGGCATATTTCAAATGCTATCACCACCAGCTATTTGAAGGAGAATTAGTTAACGGCTCAGTTTTTTTATTATAAGTAATATTGTAAGAGCAAGCCATGTATAGAGTTGAATTAAAATATTAATTTTCCAAGAGTTCTGGGAGTTTTATTTCTATAGATATTTAGCACATCCTCAAAATGAGCAATGGCTGCTATGATGGTTTTAGAATTCCCCTAAAATCTTTTTTTTTTTTCTCCCTGACAGTCTAGGCTCTGGCTTAGCACCTGAGTGGCAGAAAGCTAAATGAAAGGTAGCAAACTCATTTGCTGAAACTATTTTCCCAGTCTGAAAGATAATGACAGTGATAGCCCAGCAAGGGAAAAGGGGTTGAAGATAACCTAAAAACCAATCTGTGCGCCCGCTGAGACTCATAAGATACAATATGATCTGAAGATGGGGCAGTCGGTCACAGCCCTCAGTAAACAAACATTTCTAAAGGGACTGCTGTGCCAAAGGCAAGATCTTAGGTGTGGTAGGAGATCCAAAAGAAACAGAAGTCATAGCTACTATTCCTGATAATGTTTGCAGCCCATTTAAGAGAGAAGAAATACAAATATACTTGAACATAAGATAAAATTTCAGAATGGATGGTTGCAGGGTCTGTTATTACTGTCTCTGTTGCAATAGAGAAAAAACTCTTGAATAATAAAAGGGACTTGGGCTCATGTACCTGGAAAGTCCAAAGGTCAGGTGGGCTACTGTCAATTTGATTGGTCAGCTCTGCAATGTCATCCAAGACCTAGTTTCTTCTGGTTTCTCTCCATTCTTCCTCCCTTAGGTTGGCTTCTGTCATAATTCTGAAATGGTTGCCACAGTTCCAGGCTTCACATTTCAATATCACATGGATCTTTATGAAGAAAGAGAACTTATTTCCCAGCAATTCATGCCGGAGTTCTGAAATTCACTCTGATTGGACATCTTAACTCCCCATGACCACTTGGGTGATGGATGTGTTCATTAATATAAGCTAATTCTGAATCCATCCCTAGACCTAGGGGAAGAGGAAGCTTCCCTCTCCCAAACACTTGGACTGTGTGAAGGAGAGATGGATGAGCAAAGGAGACTGGGTATTGTTAAGAAAGACAAAGAGGAAGTGGGCACTGTGTAGGCAACCACTCATTTCCACCCAAGAAAATCTGAAATCTCTCCTAGAATTAAGTCTTATGTTTCACAGTTAAAATGAGAGTCATTTTGCTGAGGCTAACTTACTTGTTAGAATTGAAGCTAACTTCTTTTTCTTTTTTTTTTTTCAGAATGGAGCTGGAAAGACATCAACTTTTCCCCCCTCATCACCTTCCTTCATGTTTTAAAGAGGGCTATCACCTAATGCCAGTAATTGTCATACATTCACTTCAAATAATTTGAATTCCTTATTCTTAAAATTTGCTTGAAAATTACCCATTTCCCTACAGCAGAATTTTTCTCTCTCTTCTCCGCATGCTCCTCAGTATTTTAGATGTCAGTGGGCCCAATGCTTGCTGTAGCTATCCGTAACTGAGAGCCAATTATGTGCCAGTAGAGTCTATGTGGGTTTTATACTTTGGCTAATTTAATGCTCAGAACAATGCAATGAGATATGACATGTGATATTACCCACACTTGAAAGATGAGGAAACTAAAGTTCAAAGAAGTTAAGCAACTTGCCCTAAAGCATGACACAGCAGGGACTGAATTAGACCCCAGGATTTCCGATTCCAAGGCTTACTCTTTCTTTATTTAGTCAAACTGCTTCTAAAGCACTAATAGTCTAGCTTGAATAATGCTGAGAACTGGTAAACAAGAATTATTGCTGCACATTATTTAATATAAGGAAAGAATAAACGTCAGCACCCGTGAGCTTGTCACTTGAAAGTTATTCAAAGCTTAATACATTGAAACAAATCAGCCTCCTTCAGTATTCCAACCGTGTTCCTCCAATCACTTCATGCTCTAAAGCCAGGTCTGTGAAGTGCTATGGGTCAAATGCCTTATAATATAGAAATGATTAATGACTTATGTATGCTAATAAAATTTTTATAACCCCACTTCAAGTCTTGCTGATTAACTGATTTTAGACAAGGTTACTTAGATTTGAAAATATAAGACAAGGGATACCTTTTGCTTTCAAAGTCAGCAGAAATTCACGGACTAAAGCAGTTATCGGAAAGAGTTAAAAAGGAAAAAAATGCAAACAATTATGTAATGCTGAGTGTAAGGGATAAAGGGCCTCAATTAAAGCCATGCCAAAAAAAGTAATTAGGCTGCACATCATTGTCAGAGTGAACTGGAACAAGAGAAGTGAGAAATCCGGTGAGGAAGAGAGAGAAGCGTCACGGTGCTGTCACCCCACATTAGCACAGGATTATCCTCTGGGTGACATTCTTTTTCCTGCTCTTGGGTGGAAGGCTATTCTTCACACATTTGCAAGTGTTTCTGACAGTCTCAGCCCTGCCTGTCTTCTAACAATCAAAGCACTGCCTTTCCAAATGTCCCTTTGATCTTCTTCATCCTAGAACCTCAACAGAATAGTATTTAGTAAGTGGGAGTCTGCCTGGGTAATGTAACCCTGAGAAGAACATTTGATTTTGGTACAATTTAGAAGGAAAAGCAGCTTATCCTACATTATGTGAAAAAATCCAGTTAATTCAGTCCAAGTAATATGATTTACTGGGAATGTTTTCAATTACTAAAAGAAATGTTTAAATATTTCTATTCACTCTAACACATTTTTCTAATCTACTATATGCTTATTTATTATATAAATATATGTTATAATGTTAATAATATAACAATTATGTTTATTACATAATAATTATACAAGACGATATCTCCATTTTGTTAAGCAAAAACACACACACATTTCCACTAGCCTAACAAATCAATTATTTTTCTTTTTCATGTCCCTTTCCAGTTCATGTCTATCCGTAGCTATGATTTGAAATTTGTTCTAAGATTAATACAAATACAAATTTACATATTGCTTTATTCATTTCACAATGGATGACAAACATTTTACATATTGCTATGTCAGCATGGTAAGTATTTTTAATCTTCTTTTTCTTAGATAA